>JBBPBT010000770.1:751973-765614 GCA_037974875.1 Cicer bijugum | reverse complement strand
TAGAACAACATTCTATCATTTTGTTGTACAATTCATCAAATAACATTATTGAATACTCCTTAAGAAATGAAAATATAAAAAAAAATAACTTTAAAAAGTATATGTATTTTGGTCAAAATATTAAACCAGATACACCCGCTTTTTAATATTTTATTATAGAGAAAGTATAACATAATTATTATATTATAATCATTATATTGATAAAGATTCACATAATCATAATTAATCACACATATTAAAATATAGTTTAGTATATTCAGGGAATAGTAATTTTATAACTATCATATACAATCCTTTTTTATTCATATACAATCTCACAAACACTATATCCATAGAAACTTTATCATACCATACGTAGAATAATTCACCACAACATCTTTGAAAGCAATTATAATAGCTAGATACACCCAGTGCAAGTGTTATTTGTATGTATAGGTCCAATCAAATTGACCCTTATTAAAATTTTTAAACCAAATAAAAAAAAAGTTTTAATCAAATAAAATACTAAAATTCAAATTGTTCATACCCCCACAATGAGATATGCATCATGTTGTAAGTTTTTAACAAAAATTGAGGAAGAGGTATTAATAATGGTAACATTAATGATCATATTACAACCTTGTTACACTGTATTTGAATCATGTTCCTTGAGTTTACAATATCAATCTCTTTCCACTAAGCTTACAGATTTGTATCATGATGTAACTTGAAATAGAAAATAGCAGAATTCTCATTGAGTCCCTTGTTATGATAAAAAGTAATAAATTATTACAATGATGTTTCCTTATAAACTATGGAGTTATCTTGTGACAATAGTTCCTTGATGGGGCTACACATTATTGGGGTTGGATGGAGACAAAGAGTGAAAAAGCATACCACTTTCTCACAAGATAAATTCGCAGTTTATAGGGAAACATCATTACAAGAGTGACAAAGATATGTCTCACTGTTTCTTTTAGCTCTAGGTCATTTATGTTGTCATGAACTCAAATACATAGCATGATGTGCTTCTCCTTTATGTTTTAACTCCGCGCCAGTCTGAGTTAGAATATCCAAGCAAGGATCCTTCATCATTGTTCACCTTGTTTTGAAATAGAATATCATATTCCAAAGTACATTTCTTTTGATGCATTACTACGCCTATTTCTATCTCAACAAATTCTAAACCAAAAAAGTAAGTTAACTTTCCTATGTCTATCATCTAAAACTCATTTTCGTGATTACCTTGAATTATTCAATTGCCTTCTTGTTTCTACCAGTCACTAAGAGATCATCAACATTAAGACAAATTAAAAGCAGTTCAAACCTTTCATTGTGATTGTGATGCCTTACATAGACATCATGTTCTACTGCAAATTTGGTAAAACCAATATCAAGAAGGAATGAGTCAACCCTCCTATTCCAAGCTCTAGGGGTTGCTTTAGAACATAGAGAGCTTTCCTTAACCTCAAAAACAAATCTAAATCTCTTCTTTAAGAGGTGCATTCAAAAATGAGAACTTCACATCAAGTTGGCACAACTACCAGCTCCTTGTACTTGCTATGCTCAGTACAAGAAAAACACAATATACATAGGACCATAGTGAGGGCTTTTTGACCCTTGTAATTTTGTTGGGGCTTTTTATCTATCACAATGTTCACAATGTGACTGATTGGTTTTAGTGGTGTTTTCTAGGGTCGTGGCACTCGTAACAAACCGGATTGAAATTGCTAGGACTATAGGCCTAGCTATTTAACATGTGTAGCATTTCCTAGGGCTTTAACACTTGCAAATGTCCCATAAAATAAGCTTAATTTTTTCTAGGGCCTTAGAGCCCTCAATTTGAATTACATCAAAAGAAATATGAATTTTTTAAACTAGACATTTCCTAGGATTTGAGCCCTTGGTACTAACAAACACAGCTACTGCGTGCTTCAACCCTCGCAAAAAACTAAGTCTCTAAAGGCTAAGGCCCTAGAAATTTCCACACATTTACATATCTAAGGGCTTAAGCCCTACCAATGGCCACACGTTTCGTTTCTAGTATTCTAACCCCTCAGTATGAGATTTTAACCAAGGGTTTAAGCCATCTCCTAGTTCAATCCGTGTATACTATCTTCCTCTCTTCTCTTATTCTTTTCTTTTCTATTATTCTCTTCTCCTTTCCGCTATTCTACGCATCTTCTATTTTTTCTCTACTAAACTTTCCTTCTTTCTACTCTCATCTCTTATCTACTTTTGTTCCCTTATTCTCTATTTGTCTTATCTACTCGGGTTCTTCTATGATTTTTATTATGTATTTTTTATAACATTTTAATTTAATGTGTGTTATTTAATATAGTTTGTGTTATCATATATGTGGCTACTTTTGGTGAAGAAGAAAATCGATAAATAAAACCTGACTCTTCACTACTTGTTAGATTTAATATCGATGTGTCAAGTTAAATAATATATTTAAAATGTATATTAATAACTTTATGTGTGAAATGTGATTTGTATGTTACATTTTTATATTGTAAAATATGTTGGGTATGAATATGCGAAAACAATTTTTTTTGGATGTTCTATTATGAATATTTTTATGTTTATATATGTTGAAGAATTGTTTTATATTTTATTTTGAATCTTTAAGTAAATTTGTACAAAAGAAAATGTATATAGTATTTTGCTGTATTTTCAAGTTTATTTTTTTCTTACTAATAATTTATTTAACTCTAATTTTAAATAATTAAATTATTAAATAAAATTTTATTTATTTTAATGAAAATGAAAGTTAATTCAATTTTAGATATATTTGAAATAATTTAATTAATTACATAAATAATTTATTATGATATTTTATAATATAGTAACCAATTATTATAAAATAAATATATTATTAAATTAAAATTAAATAATAAATGATTTTTATTATAATTTTTAATAAATAAAATTAAATAATTTTATTATTTTAATATGAACATATAATAAAACAATTTAATTTTTTTTTATAATTGATAATTTGCGAGGGCCAGAGTCCTAAGAACATGTGCGACGTAAAATTTGCGAGGGTTAGAGTCCTAGGATTGTGTCTTATTCGTAAGTTTTGCTAGAGCCTTAGGTCAAATCCCTAGGTATGTTGTAAGGACCTAAACCCTTGGTTATTTGTCAGGGTTGTGTTGTAACCGTAAAATTTGCGAGGGTTTCAGCCTTCTGACCAGAAAAATAGCTAGGATCTTGTGACTCTCGCAAATGCTTCATTTCCCATAGCTTCTTAGCTTTTCCTAGGACTATTGACCCTAAAAAAACACATATTTCTTGGTGTAGGCAGTCACCAGTATAAATGTCCCAATTCTCACAAATGAAGTAACACTTTAGAATAATCAATTCATGTTTTTTGCAAGAACCCTTTGGCCACATGCATTTCCTCGTGTTTGGAAATTGAGGCATCGTTGATTCAACTTAAGCTTATATACCCATTTGACTAATATGTGCTTCTATTTTTGAGGAAACTTAGTCAAGTACTATGTCTGATTCTTCTTTATCGACTTTAACTGTTCAAACATGGCTTTTCTCCAAGATTTTTCTCTCAATGGCTCTTCTACATTTAATGGCTCAATATTGGAAAATAAAGAAAAGTGAACTAAATCACCATCTTCAATCACAACATCGTCAAGATACATATCACATTCTTGTAAATGTCTCTGTACGTGTTTAAGTCTTTGTGATATCCCAAATGTTACTTGATCATCTATGTTTCTATCATCTTCATTGCTCTGCCAATCATCTAATAATGATGAGGATAATTGTGGTGTTTGTTGTTCGACAATCTATAGGTTCTTTGTTTTAGATGGGTCATACAATCTATAGGCTCTTTGTTGGATGATACCAAATCAAGATCATAGATTTACTTTTTTCTTGTAATTCTTTCTTCTCTGAACTGAAACATGCTTGTAACACAATGCTCAAAAAGTTCTCAAATGGCTAATTGTTGGCTTTTTCAAATCCATACTTCTTTTGGTACCACTCCCTTTAGCTTCTTGGTTAGATGCCTTTTTAGAATGTCGGCTACAATAAACACATCCTCCCCAAAAACCTTTTGTGGAAATTTTTTGTCTTTCAGCATGCTCCTTGTTATATCTAAAATTGTTACATTACTTTTTTCAGCTACAACATTATGTTGAAGAGTATACGTAGAAATGGTGTCATGTTCAATGTTTTTTTCACACAAAAATCCTCAATGATGGACTTTTCAATTTGTTTCTCAACTTTTCTTTTGACGTTTGTAACAATCTCAAGTGTCGTATCCTTGATTTTAATAAAATATAACCATATCATTATGCTGAATTCATCAACATCTAAAACAAAACATCGATTATTTCAAGGCATGGAACCTCAAAAGGTCCACAAATATCATAATGAACTACTTCCAACAATTTTTTTGCTCTCATTGCAAGATGATATTAAATTTGAGTTTGAATCAGCAAAATGACCATATTTTCCACAACTTTAGCATTACAACTTCATTTTGTCAAAACTATTTGATTCCCTCTTAGATTTGGCATACTCTCCCCCCTTTTATATGAAGATTCAGTTTTGTCATCGCCTTTAATTGATTTGCCTTTTTCACCATTCTTAGAATTCTTCTTGTAATTAGCTTTCTTGCTTACTTGAGCTGCTTGTGCTTGTTTAGTGGCATTTTCTACATTTCTCTCATTCAACCTTAACTTTCTTGCCTCTAAAGAGATTTACAATTCTTCAAGACTCATGGATGAAATGTCTTCGGATTCCTCAACTGCACACACAATATAGTCAAATCTATGATGCAACGATCTCAAGATATTTTTTTTACACATATTTCATTATGTCAATTTCTCACCACACCAAACCATCAAATGCATGATACTCTCGATCTTGCGAAGCATTATGCAAAATTTTCTTTCTCATCCATCTGCAACAATTCATATTGTCTCTATAGAGTCTAAAGCTTGACTTGCTTAATCTTTTATTCACATTTGTAACATTTCTCCAAGATATCTCAAGTCTAGTTTGCATTGGTAGCTTCAAATATCTTATCAAAATTAGCAACAACCAGAAATTGACGAAGAATGAACATGACTTTGCAATCTTGCTTCTTATTCTCTTTGTACGCAACATGTTGAGCATCACTAATTCACTGGCATTATCACTCAACTTAGAATAACATTTTTCAATGATTTCCAACATATCTTAAAACACACACTTGAACAAACCATATGTCCTAGTTCTTGGCAACAAAATGTGGCAATTGTGCTAAAAAATTCTGTTTAGAATTGATGCTCTCTTCACTTGCGTTTAGTTTCTCACTTCATTCATGCTTATCACTGAAAACTCCTTTTGATCGAAATCAAGGCTCCATATACCAATTTTTGGAACACTTTGCACAGAAAAACAATTTCTTGAAGAGTAAGTAATTGAGAGTCAACTTTGTAAAATAAAATCGTATTATTCATTGAAGGATAACTCAACTATATATATAAGTGTTTTCCTAACTGATTTACAAGAAAAACAACTAACTAACTATTGAGTTATTTATAACTACCACAAGCTTATTACTTAAATTACAAGCTAACACCTTCTAACACACGTAGTCAATAGTAGATGAATACTATGGTGGATTTGGTGTGATCTAGATTTATACATGCAACGCCCTACAATTATATAACGATAAATAAAAATATTAATTGCATAGAAGCATTCACTTATAGAAAAAAGAAAAACATGTTTGGAGGCGACA
This sequence comes from Cicer bijugum, assembly GCA_037974875.1. Lineage (NCBI taxonomy): Eukaryota > Viridiplantae > Streptophyta > Magnoliopsida > Fabales > Fabaceae > Cicer > Cicer bijugum. The sequence goes on along the minus strand of JBBPBT010000770.1, from coordinate 759,880 downwards.
ACCACATAACTGAATCATAAAATCTCATAATTTATTATTATTTGCCTATAAAAAAAATCATACGATCTCATCAGTTTTCGAAGCATACAATCTCATTGATCTATTATTAAACCATGAAATTTACGAATAAACCAACTCCAAGTCATCATCTATAGTGTTTATACTCAAATGGAAACTGTAAACTGATTCAAAAAGAAAACTCAGTCGATAATTGTTAGGTGCCTTAAGAAATGAAAATATAAAAAAAAAATTAAAAAGTACATGTATTTGGTCAAAATTTTGAACCATATACACCCGACTTTTTAATATTTTATTATAGAGAAAGTATATAGTTTAGTATATACAAGAAATAGTAATTCTATAACTATCATATACAATCCTTTTTTGTTCATATACAATTCCAAGTCATCGTCTATAGTGTTTATATTCAAATTGAAACTGCAAATTAATTAAAAAAGAAAACTCAGTCGATAATGTTAGATGTCTTTGAATCTTCTTTTATAAAAAACTCTTGGCTCAAATTTCTTTTTTAAAACCTAACCTCATATTGGTTTAATTTAATCTATTTTTATTAATATTTCATACTTTTCAAACATATTCAACAATTATTTTGTTATATAATTATTGTTCTGTAAAATTAATTTTTAACATATTATACAGTTAATTTTTTGGTTTCCTATAAGTTCTCTCTATTTGAGGTAGTTCTATTTGATACGTATCATACACTTAATGTAGTTACCTCTTCTTGCAAGATTCAAACTCAAGTCAAACCGTTCATTAGTTATCAAACATATTATTTTACCATGACTTTATAATATTATTATTAAAAAAAAAGTATAATGGCAATTTAGATTAACTAAAAATTGATCCAACATAAACCGAATGTAATTGAATTAAATTGGATCCAACATGATAATTGCACTTTCATATATCCATAGACAAGAAATAAAATTGTACTTGAACTTCTAACTTCATGAAACAAAATTATTGTAAAATGACAATTAATATCACTTTAACATTAAAATATGCGAACGAGCTTTGATATTTATTTCAGATGATTTATACATAAATAAAAATAATCTAGAAAAATATGGTATTTGTTCAATTAAAATCTAGATTAAAAATAGGTAACTATAATTTGCAGTAACATGAACGCAGCCACATATAATTCTTCATATTTTATTTATTTATTAATATCTCTCGTAAAAATTATCATCTTCCTATATGAAAATTCCAATAAACAAAGGTATAAATGAAAATGAGGAAAATATGCGTGTATGATTGGTGTGGACATTTCCATGGTAAAAGTTGGAAAGAGGAATAGGAGAAAAGGATAGAAAAAGAATCTTGTTTAGAGTGAAAAAGAGATTGGTGTATCTTCATCATCATCAAGAGAAGGAAAATTTGGGTGAGTGAGGACATCTTGCTTCCTTTTCTACTCTAAAGCAAAAATCTAGGGGGACTTTTGTTTTCGTGTTTTTTCCTCCTTCGTGTCAATTCATGAAAATTTGTAAAAGAATGCTGTAAAAGACCTCCTTATTTTATTTTTTAAAAATCTATTACAGCGCTTTTTTAAAGAGCGTTGTAAAAGACCTCCTTATTTTATTTTTTAAAAGCCTATTACAGCGCTTTTTTAAAGAGCGTTGTAAAAGATTTTCTCATTTTATTTTTTAAAAGCCTATTATAGCGTTTTTTTTAAAGAGCGATGTAAAAGACCTCTTTATTTTATTTTTTAAAAGCCTATTACAGCACTTTTTTAAAGGGCGCTGTAAAAGAGCGCTGTAAAAAACCTCCTTATTTTACTTTTAAAAGCCTATTACAACGCTTTTTTAAAGAGTGTTGTAAAAGACCTCTTTATTTTATTTTTTAAAAGCCTATTACAGCGCTTTTTTAAAGAGCGATGTAAAAGACCTCCTTATTTTATTTTTTAAAAGCCTATTACAGCGCTTTTTTATAGGCCTTTTAAAGTGCTTGTCTAAAAGCGCTGTAAAATACCTTCGTATTTTTTTTAAAAGCCTTTTACAGCACTTTTCCAAAAAGCGCTCTAATAGGTCATTTAATTATGTGAAAACACAAGTCTTTCACAAAGCTATTTTTACAGCGCTTGTCAAAAAAACGTTGTTGTATCATCTGTTATTTTTAAAATATCATACAACAACGTTTGTATTTAATAAGCGCTATAAAAGACGCGCTATAAAATGTCATTTTTGACGTAGTACTATGACTTCTTTGTCTATCCAACTCCCCTACCACCTAACAATTTTATAAGTCTTTGTATAAAAAATATTAATTTTAATAAACAAATTCATTACTAAAATTGATCTCGTGTATGAATTATACATTCTAACAACTTATTTACCAACTCATTTTAAAAAAAATAACGTAAAAAAATTGAAGTGTAAAAAATTTATAATTAGTGTATTATAATTGTTCTCGTTTTTATTTTAGCGGTGTTAAATAGATACTAATTTTAACTAGTTATTATTGAGATATCTTTTTCCCTTACATGGTTTTTATAATACATTGTAATTAACATGTTATAATTATTCTCATTTTTACTTAGAAGATATTAAAAGTAAATAATAAATATAATTAATTGATTGATTATAGACAAACACTTGATATGTGTATAATTTGTACGCTCCAACAACTTCTTTACCGACTTATTTCTAGAAAAAAAAAGTAAAAAAATTGAAGTGCAAAAAAATTATAGTTAATTTATTCTTATTTTTTTCATTTTTATATCAACAATATTAATAAAATACTAAATTTTTTTTGGGTTTGTAGGTGAAATCATAAATACCACCAGAAACTCATACAAATTATGAAGTCTTGAATTATATAGACTAAAATCAAAATCAAGCATATTTAGAAGCATAAAAAACATATTTAAATCTTTTTATTTTTTATTTTGAAAGTCAGTCTCAAAAACAAAACTTGTTTGACTAAAATGGCGCTAAATTGATTTTCTACTCAATCTCATAACAGGTTTTCCTAAATTATCAACATAGTTGGGATTTCTTTACTTGAAGTAATTAAAGTAATATTTTAGTGTCCTTAAATCTTTAACTGTTAGGTTAGCTATTATTATGTTAGACATTATATTTTGAGTTCGAATATGAAATCTCGCAGTTGTCTATGAACTTTTGGTGTAATTATATTATAGATAGATAAAAAAAAATGTATCTTTTTGCTTAAATAAATAAAAATATACTATTTTAGCTAAAAAATGTCTAAGTATAAGTGTTTTGTTGGTGATTCTTTTGTGATTTAATTTGTAGGGATGTAACAATTGAATACTCTAAGCAAGTTCAAGTCTTTGGGACCTTTGTATTTGAACTATTATGAGAAGCACTTGGACTCAAGAGTGATTGTCTTGAAAGCATTGATTGTGCAAAAGGATACCAAATTCTTAGTCACTATTATCCACCATGTCCTTAGCCTCAACTCACTATGAGAATTACCAGTCACTCTAATCCTGATTCCCTTACCATTCTTCTTCAAGATCACATTGGTGGACTCCAAGTTCTTAGCAATAATGATTGGGTTGATGCTCCTCCTCTTCATGAAGCTTTGTTAGTAAACATTGGAGATATGCTACAAGTAAGTGCATATATATTTTTATTTTTTAAACTTTTTACTTCTCAAAGAGACAGGCGCATTCGTTATATGAATCCACCACCACCGCTGCCACCTCAGCGTGTTCTTGATTTTAATAGGAGACAAAACAAGAGGTAGATGACTCATGGATTTGAAGTTAAGTCATATGTGTGTGGGTGCCCTGAATAATGAACAGTTTTTAGGTGTTGAGGTTGAAGATTCCAATCAACTCTTAACAAATTTCTTTGAGATATGTGGTACAACGAGCCCACCCAACGTCACTAAAGATGCAAAAGGTTAAAGTTGTTTCATTTCACCTTAATTGAGAGAGATAAAGATTGGAATGAATTGGAGGAAAAATTTATTGACAAGTACTTTCTAGTTTCAAAGTTCATTCAGAAAAAGGACATAAATAACAAGTTTCGAGCAGAAGAATACTGAGAACTTATATGATGCTTGAGAGAGGTATAAATTGCTTGTGAAGAGGTTTCCAAGGTATGGGTTTGATGAGTTCAGAAAGATGAGAACATTTTTTCATGGGTTGAGACATCAAACAAGGATATGATGTTGGATTTTTCAGTTAGGGGATATCTGGGTATGCAAATTATGGAAGAGCTACAAGTTTGATTTAATTGATGGCTTCATATGAGTATCGACTACATCATGATATAGGGTGCTTCATAAATGATTTGCTTGAAGTGGATGCCAATTTTGTTATGTTAGCTGCACAAAAAACAATGTCTTCTCAAATAGATAAGCTAACTAAGCAAAAGAAGGTAGTTCTTAGTTCTAAAAATACAGTCGTTGCTGCACAACATGTTCTCAAGTGTGATTTTTGTGGCGGAGGTTACAAAATGGTGAATGTAGCCCAAAAAAGGTGAAGAGGTTAACTTCATGGAAAGTCAACAACCACAAAGTGATAATCCATATTCCAACATATATAATCTAGGATAGACAGGTCATCCTAATTTCTCTTGGAAAAATTATGGATTGGGTTCCAACCAACAAGCTCAACAACAATGAAAAGACCATCATTGGAGGAAACTCTCAATAAACTTATGCACGTAGCTCAATCATCATGGGAAAAGCGAGATGAACTAAACAAAAGTCAAGCGACCTCCATGAAATATCTGGAAATACAAGTGAGGTAATTATGCAAGCAAATTGTAGAGAAAACTAGTGAGAGTTTCTCTAGTAGTATAGTTGATGATCCCAATAATGAGTTGCAAGGCCATAAGTTTATGAGAGTTTCATGGATCGATTGCAAATAAACATTCCTTTTTCGGAGATATATGAGAAAATGCCTACTTATGCTAAATTCATGAAGGAGTTGTTGACCTAAAAGAGGAAATTCGAGGAAGATTAAGCAATTGCATTTCTTAGGAGTGTAGTGTCATCATTCAAATGTAGTTTACTCCAAAGTTAAAAGATCTAGGTAGTTTCATTATCCTTGTACTAACTATTGGAAAAACTCTTTGTGATTTAGGTGCCAGCATAAATCTCATGCCTTTATCAATGATGCAAACGCTAGAAGGGGGGACTGCAAACCCACAAGCATGTATTTACAGCTTGCTGACAGGTCTATCAAGCGTGCTTACGGAATTATGGAGGATGTGTTTATGAGAGTGGATAGTTTCTTGTTTCCAGTATATTTTATTATCCTTGACATAGAGGAAGATGACGAGATACCACTCATACTCAGAAGACCATTTTTAGCCATTGGTAGAACTTTGATTGATGTTGAACAAGGAAAACTCATGTTGATATTTCAAGAAGAAAAATTCATCTTGGCTTTGCTTATAGCCTAATCACATTGATATTACCTTTGTGAATCTTCTAACCCATGTCCAAGGGGAATCTCCATATGCACATCCTCTTCTAAGTCAATAAGGTCTTCCTCAATTGACACACCTTGTTTGCTTCACCTATGATATCAAAACCTCGGGAATCTCCACATGCACCTCATCTTCTAAGTCTCCATGCAAGAACACATTTTTTTTACATCAAATTGATGTAGTTCTCATCCATAGTGTACCCAATTTTTATTTTGCAAGGCTTCTTGAGCAAATGATGGGATTTTCACATAGCCAACAACTTCAATAAAAACCTGAAATTGTAGGGAAAGATGTTTAGAAGAGACAAATTGAGAAATAAAATATCTATATTCTAAGGCACGAGATCTTTTATCCTTTCTCAAATCAATAGGAAAATCATCTAAATTAGAATCACGAGTATCAAAAGCATGACAATCACCAATACATAGATCATTTTCAGTATTTAACTCTAGCTCAAAGCAATTCGAACTCAAATTTCAAGTCATTCATATTCTCCCATTGAAGCTGAGGATGAATAAAGTAAGAAACATTATCATGAAAGATTACATCTTTCAAAAGAAAGTACTTACTATTGAGTGGATGATAACATTGGTACCTTATTTTGTTAAGAGGATAACCGACAAAGACGTATTTAAATGCACAAGAATACAACTTCGTTCAATGTTGCTTATGGACATGGAGAAAATCAACAGATGCAAATACTTGAGGCTCAAGACTTTGATACTAAATGAAGTCATAAATTGAACTAAACTTATATTTCTTAAAACACGAGATGGTTCATGATTAATAAGATATGCAGTTGTCAATATTGTCCGATTTTATTTTCGGGTGTCAAGACATGTGAATACATGAATAATCCCATCCTTACTATTAAAACATGAAATGCTATGATTGTCATATTCCTTGCAATTGTTATAACGTTATCTTTTAATTCTTTTTCCAAATTATATTTGTACTATATTGTAAAATTGAATGAACAATTAAGGTATTTCTAATTTATTCTTCATCAAATAAAGCCCAATTACTCGAATACAATCATCAATAAACGAAACAAATCATCTTGCAATAGAAATATTAGAACTAGGTTTAAGTCTGCAAACACCAGAATGAATAAGATCAAATTATTCAACACTTTAATTAGCACCATGATGCTTTAAAATACTAACAAATACATGATTCAACAAATTATTTTATAAACAAAGAAGGAAACAAAGTAGACCAACAAGACGCTTGTGCCGGAGACATATTTGTGACCCATGAGAGTCTGATTGAGATTGGAGTGACATAACACCTTATCAAACAAATAGTACAACCTTCTTTGTTCTTTCACAAGTGCAATTGTCTTCTTTGTTACGAGATGTGTAAGCTTCTTGACAAATGTGTAAGCTTCTTATACTATAGGTGCATATACTCAAATCATCTTAATATACTGATTCTTATGGTCAATTAGTTTGAAGTTTCGTGGTGAACTGTAAACATATTTTTAAATGATTGTTGAAATAAAGATACATTAAATTATCAACATTGGTTGAAAGAGGGAGTGATGAGTAATCTATATAGCAAATAAGAGAGAAACAAAATAGCATTTCATCGTGAATTTATGAAATTTGAAATGAGAACTAAGTGGATTTGAGAGAGAAACAATGAAGGGAGCTCTTTTGTATGTAAAGAGGTTGAAAGAAGTTTATAAGTAAAGATAGGTTGAATAGAGTTTTGATGGTGTGAGGTGAGTTTGCTGGTAACTTGCATTAATATTTTATAGAGTAGTAGATGAAGAGTAGTTGAAATGCACATTTAATGTGGAGGGAGGTTGAATATAACTTTGTACTATAGAGTAGGTGAATAGAAATTGCATGGAGCTATAAACGTGAAAGGAGTTTGAGAATGGACTTGAAATATGTGTACTTATATCTCTATTGTGTTTGCACATAGTCACATAATTTCAGTTGTGATTTGTTCAAAATTAAATTATTAACTTGCATTAATATTTTATAGAGTAGTAGATGAAGAGTGGTTGAAATGCACATTTAATGTGGAGTGAGGTTGAATATAACTTTGTACTATAGAGTAGGTGAATAGAAATTTCATGGAGCTATAAACGTGAAAGGAGTTTGAGAATGGACTTGAAATATGTGTACTTATATTTCTATTGTGTTTGCACATAGTCACATAATTTCAGTTGTGATTTGATAAAAATTAAATTATTCAAATTTTATAATTAAAATTTGTGTTTAAAAATCAAAGTTTGACTTTAAATTTTAATTATTTGATCTTAATCAATTATTGAGATTTTAATTATGACTAGTGCAGCCTCACCTCACCTAATTTCTATTGAATCTTTATTTATAAATAATATTATCGAAATACAAAACTTTAACATAAATAAAATACAATACAGTAGAGCTATGTTATATTCCAATAATATTATTTTCTATTTATTGTATAGATAAGACTATCCCCCACAAGAGTTTG
>JBBPBT010000770.1:692892-735428 GCA_037974875.1 Cicer bijugum | reverse complement strand
TTGTCTTTAACTATGAAATTTTAGAAAATTTTGAACTCAATTACATTTAATCAAAATAGATTTTTTTTTATCAAAATCGAAATAGATTTGAGTGGTTATTCGTGTGAGTGCATGTTATGTTATATTGTGAAGTCTACTATTAAAAAATTTGGAAAAAGACTTATGTTTAGTTGTGATTAGTCTCTATAGTGATGTTTGTGATTAAAAAAACATACAATCAGGAAAAAGACAATCGTTACATGTATCATAGATCATCAAATGAATTAATCTTTGCGTGCAAATAAATACCTTAAAGAAAACGTTAAGGATAATGCGTACATAATTCTTGCATGAATTTGAAGTATGTTCATATTAAATCACAAGATACTCTTTTCTATGTAAAGAACATAACATCATCTCACAAAAGATTCACATTATTTTCTAAATATGTTATGTGTCTACCTCAATTATTTATCGACTTCAGCACTAACATCCTCTTGCTTATTTATCTATTGTTTATCCTTTGAGTTTTTATTGAAAAAATAAATATAATATATTAAAAAAAATAATTATACAAAACACAAATATATGTCAATGATAAAAAAATAGACAAGTTCTCAGGTATTCTTAAGAAAGAATTATAATGGTATAATAAATATTTTAATCAATAATTTTCTTTAGTTTGTCTATGTTGATATCTATTAAAGTTGACTAAATTATGAGTTTTGATATATTTATTTATTCAATTTTAAATTCAATAAATAAATAAATAAATTATATATATATATATATATATAACCAAGCCTAATATAAAAATAACAAACTAACTGACAACTAATTAATATTAAGTGATAAGGAATCAATAATAGGACTCAACTTATCACAAATTAGTAAATAATTAATAAGCAAGTTGGTGTTGATGTCATAATACTCCCCTTCAAGTTGCACTACGTGAAAAATAGGATTTTACAGGCTTTTTTTAATTCATTTACAGCGCTTTTTCAAAAAAAAAAAACGCTGTGGAATCGAGCGCTGTAAAAGATACAACAACGCTTTTAAAAAAGCGCTATAAATCATGTAGATATAATGCATGCTTGTTATGCACATTTTACAGAGCTTTTTCATAAAAGCGCTGTAAAATGCGCACATAATATGCATTATTATGTATATTTTACAGCGCTTATTTGGACAAGCGCTGTAAAATATGCATATATAATTCATATACTTGGTGCACCTTTTACAGCGCTTTTTTGAAAAAGCGTTGTAAAATGCAAACCCATAATTCATATATTTGGTGTGCATTTTACAACGCTTTTGCAAATAAGCGCTGTAAAATGCACACCAAATATATGAATTATGGATCTGCATTTTACAGCGCTTTTGGGTGTACATTTTACAGCGCTTATTTTAAAAAGCGTTGTAATATGTGCACCCAATATATGAATTATGGGTGCATATTTTACAGCACTTGTCCAAAAAAGCGCTGTAAAATGTCCACCCAATGCACATTTTACAGCGCTTTTTCAAAAAAGCGTTGTAAAATCTGTTTATTTATTTATTTTTAAAACGTTGTAAATTAAATTTTTGAAAAGCGCTTTTTAGCTTTTTATGGCATTTTTTTAAAAAAGCGTTGTCTTTTATCTTTTTATCCAAAATTATTTTGATCCAGAATCAGTTCACAATCAGTTCACACAACAACAAAACATATTCAAATACCATAAGTAGTTCACACAATCAGTAGACAAAAAACAGAACTCTGTAACTTAATTAACATATATGTAACTCCGTAACTCTACAATTTACAACCTAATTAACTACATTCAGATACATATATATAACCTAATTTACAACCTAATTAACTACATATTCATATGCATGTTCATATATTGTCATATGATCATATACATATAATAACTAACAAAATATACAGAATATGCACTAGCTACCCTATAATATTCAGATCCTTTGTCCATCAGCATGCTATTTCCCAGAAAATCAAATAATTTTCATTTCAAGCACATACTGACACCAGTCTTCCTTTAATTCCATTAGATCTTCCTCAGAATATGATGGACTGAAATTGTCAAAGTACTGCAATATAAAAATTGAACATATTATATTAAGTTAGTATCAAATATATAGATAAATTTATATATGAAAATCATATAATGAAAATACCGTATCGTTTCTGGGATAATAGTTTTATTCTTGTCAACAATCTCCTTCATGAATCTCAATACGTAGTACCCACAGTCGATGTTGTTTGTTTGACGAGGGCATTGTAAAATAAAACATATAAGTTAATAAAATATTTGTGCATTAATCGTAAAGGCATATATTTATAAATGAAAATTTAAAGGCATATAGTTCAAACCTTTATTGGGATCCATGTGATGTTATTAGACTTTTGCTTCGACACTGTAACACCTCTTTGAGCTCGAAAAACTTGTAAGGCAATATCGAATGAATAAATGTGAATATTATAGCATGAACAAACACGTTATATATATATATATATATGTAAGAAATAAATGAATATTACTTACGTGTCGAACATAGTCTTTATTTCGGAGTGATTGTTGTAATTGTCATGCAAGGGATCCAAATTGTATATAACTTTAGAGACTGCATTGATTGCAAATAGCACCCAATGTGCCCTACAACAACAAAAATTTGGTTAAGCAATTTTGTTTATACACAACTAATAAATTAAAATCTTACCAATTAAAAAAGATATAAATAAATAATATATAATTACGTACCATGAATTATATGGTGCGAAGAACAATTTATCCTTTTCTATATTTCCTAACAACATATCTACAATGTATTTCTTTACATTTCCTAGATCGAGTTTGCACATCGACAGTTTATGCAGAGACAAGAATGAGTATTTATTTAACAATTTGCGCGTGCACACGACCTTCTCATACAAAAACCTTCAATGAAAATTTTAAACTAGATTAATTACCAATACATTTAATTAATTACCAATAAATGCAATTAAAAGTATTTTTTACCTTATGTACAAGCTCATGACAGTAGCACTAAGCTCCTTATGTTTGATAAGTTCGTAAATGTGCTCCTTTTCGAGAAATTCATCATACTCCTCTCCGAATATAGCTTTATTCATGGGTACGATGCGCGAATCGTCGTTGCTACCCATGTTCCGTTTTACTTGGATGTCAAGACACGCCCCGTATTTAGCAAGGCATGGCTGACTTATTTTAGGAGCAGCAGCAGCAGCGACCGACTTTCCCCGATCCAGTTTTCTTGCTGCAACTTTGGCACCTTTATTACCCTCCAGCCTTTGTGATTTGGCAGCTCTATTACCCTCCAATTTTTGAGGTTTGCTGACTTTTTTTGGCTGTACGGGTGGTTTATTTAATTGGATCTACAAAAATGAGGTTAAATGTTAGTTTATTGAATCTGAAAAAATGACAAACCTTAGGGAATAAATGTGACAAACCTTTTCGGGAGATGTAACTGATTCGTTTATGGGAATCTTTTTATCATTCCCTTTAGGCTTAATTTTCAGCATCTAAATATAAATGTGAAATTAAAGTTAGGAGCAGAAAAAAATCAGCAATTAAATATACATATCAATTAAACATACATTTCAATTAATTAAATATACCTTATCGAGGGCAACAAGATGTGTGGGCCATGCCACGTAACTACCAATAGCTTCTCCCAATAACTGTATATCTCCATCGTTGTCCGGTATCGGCAACGGTGCAGTTGGTTCGAAAGCAACAACAGGTGATACTTTGACATGGCCCGCATGGATCAGAGTATTGTGCAATACTTCTCCCGAAGTATTGTACAATTTTCCTTTTCCCACCTTCCGATGAGTAGGCGAGGACAAGTATAGCACACATGGAGTGACACCTTAAATCAATAGTTGAAACATAAGTACGGTTAATATATAAGTTTGTTTAATACACAAGTAATTACATAAGCAAGTAAGTAATTAATTACCTCGGGAATACTTTTGAGACCGACGTTGCAACTCGCGATTTCACTCTCCATTTGTATTTCATGTTGGAGCTGATCCGGGAGTTGTTTGTCTTTGTTCGTATTCACCAAAAGTGCCATTTGCTCTGTAAGGATTTTGAGCTTCTCTAATAATTCCTCGTTGAAAGGTTTTTGGCGCTTCTCTTGAGAAAAATAGCTTTTGGGAGTTACGCCAAATCCTTTCCCCTTAACTCGACCAGAATACTCAGGGACATTAAACACTTTACCCAGAATCTCCCTGCAAGTATCCTTGTTGCCCTCTTGATTTTCAGAACTTTGTTCGATAATCTCCTAAAATACATGTAACATTAAAAAGATAAGTTCAATAGCATTTTTAAAATACAATGTTAAAAAGTATTCAAGTGATAAATACAATATTAAAAAATATTAAAGTGATAATATACTTACACAAAATTTTACTACTTTTTGGACATTTTCATTATCAACCACTCTGTCTTTATTAACACGCGCTTCCTTCCATAATATATGACGACCCAAGGGTTGATCGGCTTGGGTGTCTTGTCGCTATTCGTTAAGATCATAAACAAAATAATACAAATTAGTTACACACTATAGTTTATAATACAAATTACTTTATTATATAAAAGTGATGTTTAATAGGTAGTTCAATTATTTGAAAGCGCATGTATTTTACAGCGCTTGTTACAAAAGCGCTGTAATAGGTAGTTCAATTATTTGAAAGCGCATGTATTTTACAGCGCTTGTGAAAAAAGCGCTGTAAAAACCTTATAATATTATGCGCAAACGCTATATGACCTTACAACAGCGCTTGTCAAGAAAGTGTTGTAAAAGGCTCCGTTATTTTTAAAATATATTTACAACAACGCTTGTATTTAGCAAGCGCTGTAAAAGGAGCGCTATTAAATGTCATTTTTCGCGTAGTGTTGGGAGAAATATATCTTGAAGGCCCAACTTTGCGATGAACTAATGAAATTGAGTCTGAGGCAAAGCTTTGGTCAAGGGGTCAGCTAATTGGTGCTTGGTTGGAACATGAATAGGATTAAGAAATCTTGAAGCAACATACTCTCGAATAAAATGACACTCTATGTCAATATGTTTTGATCTTTCCAAGCATAAATGAAAGCCTTTGTTTGATTTAGCTATTCTAAAATAAGAAAATATTTTGGATTTCCAAGCACATTCAATCTGAAGTGTTTCCCATGTTGTTGTTGAGTATGATGCAAAAACTCATGATTAGGACATGTCAATATAATATGGTCAACATAGACTAAAAGGACAATTAAAGACTTGGTTGAACCTTTGGTGAATAAATAATTATCTGCAATGCAAGGTTTAAAGCCAAAATGAGCAATTGTTGAAGAAAACTTGGTGAACCACTAGCGAGATGCTTGTCTCAAACCACAAATAATTTTTTTAGTTTACAACCCATGTTATGTGTCTATCCTCAATGGGATAACCCATTGGCAACTTCATGCAGAAATCTTCCTCAAGGGTGTCATTTAATAATGCTTTATTGATGTCAAGTTGTAGAAGATGTTAATGTTGTTGAGCAGCCAAAGTAAGCAATACCAAAATTGTGGAGAGACGAGCAACAAGACAAAAGGTGTGGAGAAAATCAATTGCCAAAATGTTACGTAAAACCCTTGGCAACCAATCATGCCTTATGCTTATCAATGATGTCGTTTGCTTTATATTTCATTTTATAAACCCTCTATAATCAATGGCACATTTGTGAGAAGGGAGAGGCGTAACAATCCAAGCATTGTTTGCTTCCAAAGCTGTCAATTCAGATAACATTTCATGTTTCCCATCATCAAATTTTACTACCTCATGATAGAATTGAGGTTCATAGGTAGAAGAAACATGGAGGATGAAAGACTTATTTTGTGGTGTATATATAGTCATTAAGATATGATAATGGATTATGTGGTTTGGTTGATTGTCTAATAGCAGGGGGAACAATAGTACAAAGAGCTCGCAAATAAGAATCAAGTGGAAGGTTGATTAGTATGATCATGGTTTAAAACGGGAAGGTCATAGATCGATGAGGCATCTGAAACAGCAAGAGTAGTGGGATGTGGGTGAAAATTAGGTACATGCTTTGGAATGACAATATGTTGGATAAAGTCAAGAGCAACATATGTATAAGAAAGGGTGTCAAAGGGGAATAAAGTTTCATGAAAATTAATATCCCTTGAAATAATGAATTTTCTGGAGGAAGTGTTTTAAAGTTTGTATCCCTTAAAGACAACTAAAGAAAATTTATTTCTAGTGTATTCAATGGTGGCTGCATAGCAAAAACAACCAAAGACATGAAGATAATCATAGATAAGAGTTGATGAATAAAAAATCTCAAAAGGAGACTACTTATCCAAGTGGAGAAAAAGAGTCTAATTGATAATATGAGTTGAAGTCGCGACATCATCACCCTATAGTTTAGAAGGAACTCTTGAGTGAAAATAAAGTGCACAAGCTACATTAAGGTGTTGATGCTTGTGCTCGCCAACTGAATTTTGCAGTGGTTGATAAGGGTAAGTAAATTGGTGTTGAGTATCAAGTACCTACAGAAAATTATTAAGAGCTAACTCCTTGGCATTATTAGGGTATATACATTTAATGCCACAATCAAATTAGATACATACAAAGGAAAAAAAAATGTTTTATTTTTTGAGATGTCTCATATTTGGAATGTAACAAATATAATCAAGTAAAACTACGATCATCGACAATAGTTAAGAAATATGATTTATTATTCTAAGTAGGTTCACAAAGAAGATTGCCCATAAAGAGCCAAGAGACTTGAATGAGATGCTAGCAAAGGCTCAGAAGTTTATCCAATATGAAGAAAATAGCAATATGCCAAGGTTCATTGTGGAAGAAGGATGGAGAAGTAAAATACAGACAAGCACTTGGATGAAAAATCCAAATAAAGAGGTTGATGACCTCCGAAGAGGTTCTCCGAGTACACTCCGCTAGGCATCACAAAGGAGTGTATCTTGAGCAAATGCACAAAGGCTGAATTGAAAGAAGAAGGAGTATGATTTCCCCCAACAACTAATGTAAATGATGAGGATGGACACACAAAAATATTGCAAGTTCCACTAGAATAGTGACCACAAAATTGAGGATTGCGTACACCTTAAAGGCACCATTGAACAACTTATCGAGAAAAAGGAGTTGGGGAGGTTTACAATATAGATTAATATTTCATATAGAATATTATTCATATATCTATTTTTGGTTATATATACAAGACATCATTTATTATGTTATTAAC
This sequence comes from Cicer bijugum, assembly GCA_037974875.1. Taxonomy (NCBI): domain Eukaryota; kingdom Viridiplantae; phylum Streptophyta; class Magnoliopsida; order Fabales; family Fabaceae; genus Cicer; species Cicer bijugum. The sequence continues at coordinate 728,173 of JBBPBT010000770.1, read as the reverse complement.
AATATAATATAACAGTCCTTAAAGTAGATAATTCGTTTAATAGAACATCAAGTATGACTTGATCATGAGACCCTATTAAACATTAGAACACTATTCTTAAAGTATTCATAGTCAAAGTATTGTTAAGAATTAGGATGATCATAATACATCAAGACTATTATGTGATTAGATCAATGACAACAACTCACGGGTCATGGATGTGAGATATCAAGTCATCACATAGATATAAATATTATGTGTAATATTTATACTGGATTGACCCTCCATAATAATGTTACATAATTTTTGTGTAGTGTCATTAGGGATTCTCATGTGAGTATTTCTTCGACTTAAAGTCACTATGATCCATACATGGAGAGTTGTAGGCTTTAAGATCATTAAATGTTATATGTAACAGGACAATTATAAAGGTGGTTATTGGGTCTGCAACAAACTATATGTTGATGGATGTGAGTGATGTAGATATGATTTGTCTCTCCTATATAACAAGAATTATGTTTTGAGCCACTCGATAGAGTGAGACCGTGGAAATGTATGGCCATGCTAGAATTGATCAATATGTGTTTGGATCCATTGGTTTTATGTGTCTACTATGGGATCAAGAAATAAATAATTGAACATTGCAAGGATGACACATATTGTGACTTGTGTTCAATTAGACATTTGAACAAAGGAAAAATTACTACTAGTAAATAGTAATGATGGTAAGGTTTAAATTCTATCACCAATTTTCTTATTATTTGGGTAGCAGTGATGCATTGCTAAAAGTCAGTCATTGTTTATAATATTTTATATTAGATAAACTATATATAATATTTAATATTATTACCATTTCAGTGAGAACATGTAAGGGTTATACGCATAGAGTACTAACGGCGAAACAAATGATTAAATTAAATAAGATTTAATTTAATTAAATGTTAATCGTATTAAATATAATATAATACATTAACTTATTTATAATTTGTTTAATTAAATATGATTTGATTAAATAAAAGAGGATTGATCATTAATTTAATTAAATATGATTTAATTTAATTAATAAATTGTATTTTATTAAATATAATTTTTAGGACTTATTTTGGCTTGCATCTAAAATAGGAGTTTTAGCAACTCATTCTCTATAAATAGACGAAGAGCACATTCCCCAAGTAATCATGATTGTCATTACTCTGATAGAATGGTTAGCAACACATTTCATTTTGCGCTGACGCGGATGATGACTCTTCATCATATGCATAATTTTTATTGATTTTAGTCTTATTTATCTTTAATCATTAGTTAATTTAATGAGTTATTTGATGTATTTTGTTGATTTTAGTTATTTGATTTAATGAAATATTTTTGTTCTTCTTTGCTTAATTAAATAGAGATTTTTCATAGTTTTGCGTTGTTACTTTGTTTTAGTGCAGTGCTGAATTTTGGTGAGAAATCAACATGACCTATGTGGAGTATTGCAACCATATCTAGAGTTGTAGTTGTCCTATTGGAGTCAACCCAAGTGCTAATGAAAGCTAAGATCCATAGGGTAATTCTGAAGAAAATATGACTCGAAGATCTCTCACTAGGCCAAAAAAGATAGTGGAGGTTGCATAAAGTACTTCAGGTGCTGAGAAAGAAATGGAAAAGGAAAAATTGGCGAAGATCCTCTCTTTAGAGATGTCAATCACTAGAGGAATCATGGAGCCATGGGGACTACCTTATGCCTACGGAGAGGGAAATTTCTTAAGTCCTTGGGAGTACTTTCATGGCTTGGAACTAGATGTAATCGAACTTACACTTTATGAAGGCAACCCAAAGAATAGATTGGTAGAACCCTATTCGCGCGTCTATAGAACAATTTAACCCAACTAGTAAATAGTACTCTCAATGGACCTCTCCTTCTACCATGGTGATCTCTCCGTTGGTTTTCCAATTCAAAGGAAACTAGCATCAACTCTATGAAGAGGAAACTCGCTGAGTTGATACAAGTAGGGCCAAAGATGGCCCTTTTATCGAAGGTGCCCAAAAGGGTGCGAATAGTTTTTTAGGAAGAAGACGTGATTGGTGGAGTTCGGAACCATCACAATTTTTTGTCAATCTGGGTTTTCATGGCTATCTTTGATGTTCAAAGAGTTATTGTCAATTCGGGGTGCTCTTGCAACATGATGCATGTAAACATGTTCAAAATGTCGCAACTTAGAAATAAGGCTTTAGTGACTCCACTAGCTTCCCTTGAGGCACGTCGAATTGATAGTAACATTTGGTGAAAAAGAAACAAGGAAAACATTGAAGGTGCAACTTCTGGTAGTGAACTCCAAATCTATATACAATTGTATCGTTGGAAGGTCGACATTGGTTGAGTTATGTGTAATATCCTTGTCAATGAATATGAAGTTGAAGTACCACATATTCGATGATTAGTTGGCTACAATATCTATCGACCTAGAAGCGCTAATGAGGTGTTTCACGACCTCGCTTAAAGGAAATGATTCTAAGGCCTAAACTACTGCAAGGACGAGTGATCCTTCCATAAAGGGGAAGCTTAACCCTTCAAAATCACAAAAGTAAATGTCACTTGGACACCAAAAGTAAAGTTGAATCAAACAAAGAAGAAGACATGGAGAAGCCCTTCAGTAAAAGAATAAAAGTAGAAGACTTATAGATCCACTTGTGACGAGAATTGTATCATGGTACCACTAGGCTAACATCCAACAAAAGGAACAAAAGTTGGAGCAGATTCGCCTTACCTCATCAAACAACAACAAGTTGCATGCTTGAAGAAAAAAATGGATAAGTTCTCCTAGAATCCAACTAATATGCTAAGAATAGCTCCTAAGGGTGTTTGTCATCAATAGGTCGTAGATCCTTCCGCTAGGTGGGTGGCAGAATACAGTCGGATCTAGTCCATGGAGAAAGCTTAAGCGATAAAAAAAATTGTAAATGATCTTTTAAATGGTAGTTTTATTCGAAAGTCAAGTATGCTAGGTTTTCCAATGTCGTATTGGTTAAGAAATAGAGTAAATAATGGAGAATATGTGTTAATGATATCGATCTTAATAAAGTGTGTCCCAAGGACGCCTATCCTTTTCCCAATGTTGACAAATTGGTATATAATTTCACATGCCTTAAATTATTAACCTTTACGTATGTGTATTTTTTATACAATCAAATTCTAATGCACCCTAAAAATAGGAAAAATATATTACCTCAAATAGTAATTATTGCAAAAATGTAATGTTGTTCAGGCACAAGATTGTTGGTGCAGCCAAAGCCAACTGAAAGGCCAAGCCACCAAAGTAAGTGCTTTAGGCCTGAAAAAATATATTTACTTAACAATAACAAAAGTGCCTCCAAAATAAATAGTTTATGATACTTCTATAATTATGTTACAATTTGACTTATTGTCATATGTTAGTTCAATTGGTAAATTGTGTTATTGCAAAAGTAGTTTTAACTACAATCATTTGATTGATGTTTTATGTAATAAAAAAAAAATTATTATTATCGTCCAACTATATATGATAAATGTGTAGATTATATGTGAGAGATATATTAATAACTATTCATTCTAAAGTAGCTTATATTATAAGTGTTTTATAGATCTACCAATAGAGCAAGATATAATAGAGCAAAAAAAATATTGTGAAAGCAAAGCCGCGAAATATACGTCTAATTATAAGTTATATCATTTGATGATTGGACGGAGACAAAGGAAACCAAGACCCCACTTCTTCTTTACAATCCAAAATTGGTGACAAGCGCCTTTGATATTACAAGATTCGCTTGACTCTATAAAACCAAGCATGTTTCGGTTGACTCTGGGATACAAGCGATGTTGTGTTTTGGTTGCCTCTTAAAACACAAGTAATGCCTTCGTTCAGTTGCCTTTGATGAATTCAACATGTGTTCTGTGTCATCTACCTGTGATGAATCCAATAAATGTTTGTTCCTCTCTGCCTCTAATAAATGCGACGGGGAAGAATATGTTCATTTGCCTCTAAATAACATAACAAGTAACTAATTGCCTCTAACAATCACATTAAACGTTTAATCATTTGTATTTGAATTATTATGTATCATCTGAAAAAGTCAACGCTATTTGAAAGTCAAGACTCCAAATAAAAAGCATTTTCACATCATTTGATGAACATTTTGAATCTGCTACGTGTCTGAAAATCTTTAAGGTTTGATTTGATTATAGCATTATCTGATTCCATGTGTCATCAATACCAAGATACACATAATCATTCACGGAGATATATATGAATATTTATTAAATATTGATTTGTCTTAAATGGTGATTGAAGATCTCAAACGGTAACATTCTCAACGGACACTTCATCTTTATATTTAAAAAAAACACACTTAGTCCTTTACCTGAGAGAATGCGTGCGATAGAAAATGAAAAATCTTATGTGTTTAGAAGAAAATTCGAAAAAAAGCCAAGAATACATTAAAACCAAAAGAATGAGATATTTATCCTCAAATAGAGAAATATTATAGTTGATGTAAATCAGTCAAAATATTTTCACACACTCATATTGATATATAATTTAATCTGAAACATCATCTCAGTGAGAGTTAAAATCCTAAAAATAGAATTTGTGTCAAATCAAACACAAACTAAAATTGATGTACATCAATTCGATAATGGCGACAACTTTATCACTTATGTACACTAGAACTTATAATGTATACGATGTGCTTTAAATAATTTTGATAGAGACTTAAAAATCAATTTTTTAATATATTTGAAAAATCATAAATGATTTCTACATTAAATCTAATGTGAGATATATATGTGTTGTCGATAAATCTTTTATTTATTTTTGTAAAATTCATAACTTTTATGCTACTATCATTTTTATTTCACATAGGTTTGTCAATACAATATGAGACTTGATCTAAAGAAATACACATTCAAATTCATAGTTAGCAAATTCCTCAAATTCAACCTAACAAAACGAGGAATATAAGCTAACTCTTAATAAGTGCAGAGCATTGTCCTATATGGAGACACTATTTTGGATATTGACATTTCCCACACAATACATTGATATATATGTTGTTATGGTCAAGTTGTTTAATTTAATCTCAGGTCAATAAATATTGATGAATAATACACTTCACCAATCGAATCTTATTTTATGAAAATGAAACTCAATGAATTGGATTATTAGATCTCGATAGTAGCTGGCAAATCAACAATCACATGGTTACATCTTTAAGTTTCACATAATATAAATTATTTTACCCCACATTAGTATCATGTGCACCATAAAAAATTCATATAATTAATATTGTAATTAGCTATCTCACTTTATTAATCTTCACATGAAAAGTGCGGCTATTTTTCATATTCATATTTCATCTTTTCTATTAATCTTCACATGAAATGTTATTATTTTTCAAAACGTATCTTTTCTATTAATATTTAATCTTTTCTACATAACATAGATTATTTTTAAAAAAAATTTATTAAGATGTAATGGTTACACGTTTTAAAAAATAAAATACAACATATTTTTTTTTTTCAAAAAATACAATATTTATGAATGGTCCTTATGTAGTCAATTGAATTTTAGTAACTAAGGACAAATCTAGCTCCTTTTTTTTTTATCTTTCTTGGAGACTGTGCAAAGCAAAATATGATAAAATAATTATTGAATATAGAAACATTTTAAACACGAGCATTAAGTTGTGATGTTAGTCCCTTAAAAAAAAGTTGTGATGTTATTGATGAAAGAAATTATTGCTCAATTTAATAGAACTGGTTGATCTCTTACATACAACATCTCCCAATTGGATATCAACAAAAGTTTGAAAATTTCATCACTAATTGTAATGAATTTCAAGTAAAGATAATTATAACTTTGATCTCCCTCAATACTAATTATATTTAAATTTCTTTATTTTAATTCAATTATCAATATACTTATTAAGACTATTAGTTTGTTTGCTCATTGGTGATTAATATATTTTTTTAAAATTAATTATTTGTTTAATTATACAAAGAATTTAAATTTAAGAAAAATATAAAGTATAAAAGAATTGAATGATAGAAGATTAAAATTAAGTTTTATCGTGCAATAATTTATAATCTCAATTATAATTCATCAACGACTTTATAAAAGAGTTTAATTACTCATTATTATAACTAAAATCAAAATATAAATAATGATATTCATAAAGTTAAAAGGAATAATAAAAAGAAGAGGATAACTTTTACTCCAAAATTTAAAATATGAAAACAAAATTTTGTTATTTTTGTGCATTTTGTGCTACACATGTTCCACTCCCAAAGTTTGATTTTTCTTTTTCAGAATTTTCGCTCTTCCTATCTTATTTATTAAAAAAGAGTAATATATATAATAAATATAATATAGCATATTATTATTTGCATTCTTTTTTATCTTCCATGTATAATAAAAAACAAATCAAATTAAAAATTTAAATAATAGCATGTAATTATTTTAAAAATAACTCACAATAATATTTAAAAATTGCACTAAATTAGAGAAGATAAAAAAATAAATTATATTATACTATTTTTTATCTTCTCTATTTTTTTCCCTCTTTACTCCTGAATCAAAACATTAATTTATTTTTAATTCTATCTTACTTAAAAAGGTGTTGCCACAATTTTTTTTTAATTTTTTGTTTGTAAATAAAATGGTAAACACCACAATAAACTATTGTGTAAAGATTTCAATTCGAACTCAAGACAAAACGTTTAATCTAACAATATCGATAAAGATGAAGTTCAAGTTTCACTTTTAAGCCTACAATAATGTTGGGTCAATATGAATGGATATGTTGTTCCGAAAAGAACAATTAATTGCCCTTAAATCTCAAGGCAAACTGTTTTACTGCCTAATTAAGTCATATTTTGAAAAAGTTATATGAAAAAAATTGGATTATCATTACTAAATTGGAGGCAAAGGCACACTTTCAACAACCATGGTATTTGTCTATATTCTTCGATCAACAGTTGAACCTCACTTCACTTAGTGGACTTCTTGCTATTAAGAAAGTGGCATAGATATGTGGGGCAAAATCATTGACCCAACGAGTTTAATTTTAAATTAAAAAATATAATTAATGTAAGTGAAGTGTTTGCTCTTCGTCGTGATTTATTTAGATAAGATATAAAATAATATTATCAGCGACACCGGTAGAGATGTTTGGAAATATTGATGGGTTGTTTTTTGCAGTGAAATAGAGGGACTAAAATTGTGAATCATGCAGATACTACTCGTGTGAAGTCGCAAGTCAGTGCAATCAAACCTTCGGGAAATTCGAGACTGTTCGATTAAAATAGGATAGTTCATATTTCAATCTTGGTATTTTATATTAAATGAAAATAAAAAATTGTCTTAAATTTAAACTAGCTGACTGCAACCATTCCGACAACAATTAATTCAAATTTTGGAAAATTTTAGCCAAATTTCTAGTGGACCTAAACCAAATTATTCATTCTATAACGTGTTTTCCAAAATCATATTAGTTCACAAACTCTCAGAAACTACATTTTCATCTCCCTTCTGTTAAATATCTATAATCTTATAAAAATGTATGGGTAATTCATTATTGCACACCATTATTCATGGAAAATAATAAAACTTATTTGTTAAAGGCAAGCCTTGAAGGTTAAATTACTTACAAGCATAGAGAAAAGAATGTTAAGTTGTTTGTTTGGATTAACATACATTGAACCCAAAATTCAAAATGACTTACAAGCATGGAACTTTTTAAATATGCACCTAGAAGGATTCCATTTTGAACTGGATGCTACTTCAGCAATATTGTTTGACAAGGCCATATTTCTTGTAATCCAAATCAATGTAATACATCTTCTACAACCCTTTTCTCCGGATTTTTCATCCAAATCACAGTTTATTCAACTCTAATAATATCTTGAATTTTTTTTTTCTCAAAAAAAAAAAATAAATTTAAGGGATAAGATAGTATGAAGTAGGTAGCACTGACACTTCAGATTAATGATGTGTCCGATATCTGACATATGTCAGTGTTAGATACTAACACAAGATCGACACATATTGATATGTTCTATCACTTTTTTCATTTTCGTTAAAATAATGATAATTATAACTACGTAAAGACTACAAAATTTATGTCACTTTATATCCCAAAAATTGAAGTGTTAGAAATAATGTTGAAAAGAATAGAATTAGATGGTGTGAATTGAAAAAATGAAATCCCGCGTAGGAGAGATAAGGGGAGGTATGTTAATTGAGGTGTACCCAATATCCAATTATGTAAAGGGTGAAAACGCATGCAAAACTTATGTACAGATATGTTTACTCTTGTTTTTTGTCAAAATGACATCAATAAAATCATTGTCTTAGACATCGCAACAACGAGGCGAATGATCTTCTACTCAATCATCGTTAGAGTTTCAAACAATTTTGAACGGTGAACTGCCTATCAAAGCGGTTGTTTGAGATTAATTGTCTTTCTAAAACATTTTTAGTTCTAATTTTGGTTTAACTATGATTATTGTTGGTGAGGTTATTTATCCACTGCCGTTTTTTTCCTTCTGGTGTCTGTCTTGGATAGAATTTTATTCACAGTTCTATCTTGTAGCTATTTATCAAAATTTTGGTTAGTTTAATCATTTCAATATTTCTTTATTCAGGTACACATGCTGTAAGCTTCAGCAAGCAGCTGCAAAACATGTCGTTCGCCTCGAGTTAAGCAGCACAGCGGTGGCGAAAGATAGGTCGATTTGAATTATACATATTTTGTTATGTGTTTATGATTAAGTTGGAGCATTTTGTCTTTCTACTCGGTAGAATTTCAGAAAGACTCTCATAAATTGACTCTCTAATAAAACTTGTGACACAAGTAATTGGAACTTTAAACATTTCTTTCTAATCTTCACTTAGAAGTTATAACAAATCTTAACTTGTCAACCAAACATATAAAATAATGTTTTCAAACATCAAAATATTTCATAAAAAGCTAAGCTTTTGCAGAAATGGGAATTAGTTTATGTGTAATGTATTTACAGGACATCGATCGAGGATGTATGGAATCTGAGATTTATAACCGCAGTCAAGACTCCATACTTATCTAATGGAAAATTTGATCTTGAAGTATATGATAACTTGGTGAGTATGCAAATTTCAAATGGTGCTTAAGGCATTCTTGTCGCTGGCTCAACCGGAGAAGGCCAATTAATGACATGGGATGAATAAATAATGCTTATAGCACACATGGTCAACTGTTTCGGCGACAAAGTTTAAGTTATCGGCAATGCAGGAAGCAACTGCACGAGAGAAGCAACCAATGCGGCTGAGCGAGGTTTCGCGGTTGGAATGGATGCAACACTTAATATAAACCCTTACTATGGAAAAACCTCAATGGAAGGTTTGATTGCTCATTATAATAGTGTGCTTTCAATAGGCCCTATAATCATATACAATGTACCTTCAAGGAGTACTCAAGATATTCCTCCAACTGTAGTTGAAAACTTGGCTCAAAACCCTAATTTAGTTGGTGTGAAAGAGTGTGTTGGAAATGAGAGAGTGAAAATATATACAACTAAAGGAATTGTTGTTTGGGGAGTTGATAGATTAAGCCATGAAGCTAGATGGGATTGTGGAGCTGTTGGAGTTCAATCTGTTGCAAGCAACTTGGTTCCTAGTTTAATAAGGGAACCCATGTTTGAGGGTAAGAATCCTTTGTTGAATTCAAAGCTTATGCCTTTGTTTGATTGGCTTTCTTTCGAGGCAAATCCAATTGCTTTGAACACTGCTCTTGCTCAACTTGGTGTTATCAAGCCTGTTTTTAGGTTACCATATGTCCCTTTAAGTATGGAACAAAGGGTGGAGTTTGTGAATTTGGTGAACGAAATTGGTAGAGAACATTTTGTTGGAGATAATGATGTTCGAGTTCTCGAGGACGTTGAATTTATTGTTGTTAGTCGATCTTAATTTAGATGTCCTTCTGCAAGTCTTATTTTAAGTTACTTACTTTGTGTATTGACTTTTATACCATGATGCACGGACACAAACATGAATATCGAATACATCTTTTATATTAGGACATTCCTAAGGGATTAATCAGTAAAACAAGAGTTGATTTTGGTTAAGTCATCTTTATGTAGATGGAAATTTGTTCAAATAAATTATGTCTGCTTATACATTTTGTGTGAAAATATTGTTTCAATATATTGACAAAAGTATATTATAGATACAAACAAAGATGAAAGAACTCTTGAAGGACAATACTTTGATAGAGTTGAATAAATGATTTTGGACGTTGAAATCTCTAACTTTCTATTTCTCTTACCCAACTTATCAGCCACACACAAAAATAATGAATTAAACGATGCTAAATGAGTTTTAATCCTGAAATAATTGGATTCTCTACCTATAATTGGAGATTTCAATTGTTAGATGAACATTAGATATGTTGAATTATATTTTAAAGAAACTTAGTTAAATTAGAAATGAAGTTTTCAATTGTCATTTGTGTGGATTGTTAGACCCTCATCTTATATTTGTTATAACTTAGGTTCAAATATAAAATTATGTAATTTGTAAATTATATGTAAATTCTTTGGTAAATTTATAATAAAGTTGGTAGTAATCTAAGTATCTCTATTATTGAAAATATATAATAGAATAGAAGACATACAATCTTTGTCAAATATTAGAATAAAAATCATATGATATTCGTATAACTAACGGTAGCGATCGCTTGAACGCATGACATGTTTTCTTCTGAAAACAGAAAATCTGCAAATTTAGATCCAATTTTATGTTTGATATAGAGATACAAACTCATGATTACAATATACAACAAAAGATGAGGGATGTAGATCTCTTACAACCGCTACACAATATAACAATGGTAGAAACCATAGAAATAAGGAAACCCCAAATGCATAGAAATGCCTACTTTAGCAAATGAATGAACACTACACGCATGACAAATGTAGGATCTAGATCGCCAACAGTATTCTGTTTTAAATCTCAACCATTGAGTTGAGATATGACCAGATCATATTATCTATTCGTTCAACTAATTTTAACCTATGTCAATCATTGATTTCTATTCAGCGATCGACATGTTATATGTACATTTCATCAAATATGTTATATGTACATTTTACTATTTTTACCAAAATAAAAATATGTAAATCAGAAGATCTCAATTCATTCAGCATGTAAGAATTCTGTTGTTGTTTAGGGAAATGGAAACTTCAATTTTACATTAACGGTAAGACTTCAGTCTAACCAACAAGTGGATTATAACGATTGAGTCTTATCTCTGCAAGTGGTCGATCTCCTGTCCCGGTTGGAATCTGCACAATAAAAATTAAAAGTTTATTATTTTAGAGTTTTTTCATATTGTGTGAGTATGTGCGCCCGAGTTCGTGTTGCAAGTGAATTCTAGATGAGTCATTTAAGTGAATATTGGTAACAACAAAAATACACAAGTATGAGACTGTAAAAAAAATACACATTCACTGTGTTGTCAAAGCTAGTTTTGATTGATGAAATAGAATGAAATCACAGTGAGATCCGCTATTTGGATTGTTAAAAATACGATGAAAATGGATGAAACATGGTGGAATGGAATCTAATTCATTTAATAATTAACAATCCACTTTTTTTTTCTTCATTAAATAAATATGCTAACATAGTTTACAAGTCTGAGGTACCTTTTCAACTCAATTTTTCTCTTCAACCCAATATTGTTTATATATAAAAAAAAAAAAAAAAAAAAATCAACATCAGGAAACGATGAAGATACCTTTTCCATGAGATCAAGAACCTCAAATCCATGAATCGCTCTTCCAAACACAGGATATAGCCCATTCCAATGTGGCTGTTTAGCATAATATTTCTATTCCACTGTTGGCCATTGATAATATTCCCCTTGCATTGTGTTGGAACACACAAAAGGGAAACCAATTAATTATTACGATAATCAGATGAAGAAAAATGTATATAATTGCTCCATATACTTATGCTGGTCCCCCCAGTCCACACCATAAACCAAAAATTTCACATTAAGATACTTGGATAACATTTTTCAATAACAGTAAAATCGACCTTCACCCAGATAATTAAGAGTTGGAACTTGGATAACATTTTTCAAATGCTAAGGAGTAAGGACAGTTTACTAGGTTATGACAGAACTGATGGTTTCTTAAATATGATAAAATCTCATAAATTTACAAATTTGAAAGGCGTATCAAATAACACTGAACTAGCTATAGAGAATAAGAGATTTCTTTTGAGGACATTTTAATTTGAGTTATAGAAAAAACTCTCAAATATAATGAAATAGATAGCTTGAAGTAATATAAAAAGCCATATTGAATGCAAAGATGTTTTTCAAGTGGATCATCTTGATAGCAGTATATCTTAATAACATGTTAATGAAAGTGACATTTTTCTAATAGAAACTATGTGCCCTTTATAGACCAAGATTTCATAGCTCTGATATTTGCATTTATGCAATAATTTTCCAATATACCTTGTTAACCAATGGAGTCTAGTTTCATTTGTTTTCTAAAATTCATCAAACATAGAAATCCATACAGTATGTTTTGCCCTGCTCTAACATATCTAATAATTACTACCAAAACACAGGCATAACCGCAAAAACAAGGTTTCACAGTCATTAGCACGGAGGACAAAATCACCTTCAAAGATTCACCTTCAAAGATTCTCTTATCTCGTTGTTGAACTTCTTGCCCCATATACTAGTACCCCTTTGCCAGTACCAGTTGGGTCCCCTCCTTGAATCATAAAACCTTTAATACTGCGGTGAAATATAGTCCTGTCATAGGAACCACTCGCACACAGCGCTAAAAAATTCTGGTTGAAAAACATTTACACATGAAAATTGAGATGTTAGTTACAGCACCCTTCAGGATAGAACAATAAATGGAAAAATTAGAAAAGGGAAAGAATTACATGCTTTAACTTGGGGTAAAATTGAATAAATGATGCAGTGGCTTCATTTAGTTCACAATCATTTTTTTAGTTTAACCAAGTATTTCATTCTATACATAAAAGCCATGTAGCACCAACACGACACCACACATGTGAATCGTGATTACGTTCAATTTCTTATATTTTCTTAAATTATTATGAGTGACTATATGTTAGGGTTAGCATCGGACTTGGTGTTTGAGTCTTTGTCAGTGCTTCATAGCACAAAAGCAACACATAATAAGAGGGTGATTTGATTAACTTATTTTGAGTCCAAACTACTTAATAAAATTGAAAACAACAATATACAAAGGAAAATAAAACATTTTCTTTCCACTATTAATCAAAAGAGCTTAATGGCTATGCACCAAAAGTGTCATCCAGTTGTATCTCATCATCAAACCATTTAGCTATATTCTCTTCATAGAACATCTCTATCAATGTCTACTGTTGAAAGTTCGACATTGGATGAGATATGATCCAAAAAATGTTCATAAAGATTCATCGTACAAGTCAATTTTTGCTAAGAGTCTCATATTGGATGAGATATGGCCTAAATATAAGTTTATAACTGGAGGAAGTCCTCACCTTACAAACCAATTTTATAGCAGTTGAGTTAGACCCAACCCAAATTCTAAGCTAGCATCAGAGTCTATCCAAGATCCGTGAGCTATTTGCTATCAAGTTACTGCTATAGGGCCACTCAGATTAAGCTCTATATGTTCATTCCTGAACGTGAGTGTGTTAAGAGTATCACATAAAATGAGATATAACCTAATATAAGTTTATAATTTGAGGAAGTTCTCACCTTACAAGCCAGATCTTTTGAGTTGAGTTAGGCCCGGGTCATCGGTTATCAGACCACTCAAATCATACTCTAGAAGTTCAATTCTTAGTGTGAGAAAAGCCTAGTTTGTAGTATTGAGTTATATCTAACCCATATTTTAAGATCTATTAAATGAAATATAATTCGATGATGGTTTTTTTACACTGTCAATGCATAATCATTAAACTCTAATAATCAAAATAAATAAAATAATTCATATTTACTTGAAGCAAATATTTCAAGATGAATTTAAAGGGTGATAGATAATTTAGCATCGGAAATTGAATTTAATTTGTAAAATAATTCATATTTACTTGAAGCAAGGGTTTCAAATTTCAATATGAATATGCACCAGTAATAAAAAAGCAAGCATGGAAGTGAAGAGTAACTACCTCGGAGGTTTTAGGAACCTCGTCACAGAAGATTTCCCATTTGATGTCACCTAGGTTTGTGTGCAGAGTAACCAACTGCAAGAAATTCATAGAAAGAGCAAAATAGAGTGAGTTAGAATTGATAAAATTAACGCACAATAGAGTGATAGAATACAATACAAGAGAGAGTTTTCACTTACCGATCACCTTCGTTCACTCCACTATCTTTTGAAAACATCATTTGCAATCCTAGAAAATCTGCCATTCTACAAATAGTTTCAGACTCAGGGTGTGACTTATCCCCTGAGGAGAAACCATGCAAATGCAAGGAATCGACATTTGCAACATCCACCCAACTAAATCCAACTTCCTTCTTCACTCCCCTCCCTCTCATCCCTTTTCTCACTAGAGCAACTTTCTCCCAATTCCCTTTCTCAGCATACAAGTTTGCCATCAACACATAAGGACCTGAACTTGCAGGGTCTATTTGTATCAAACTATCAACAACCCTCTCTGCCATCTCCACATTCCTATGTAATCTACAAGACCCGAGCAAGCTTTGCAACACGGATAGTCCAGGTCTACCTGGAATCCGATGCATCAACTCTTCAGCCTCATCTAGTCGTCCCACACGACCGAGCATGTCCACCATAATTGAATAATGTTCCGGGGTTGGTTCAATTGAATGTTTTTTCACCATCGTGTCAAATATTCTATGGCCTACATCAACCATTCCTTTTCTACAACATGCAGCCAAAACAGAAAGGAAAGTGATGGAGTCAGGACTGCAACTTTCCCTCTCCATTTCCTTATATAAACCCATCACTGACTCATAGTCTCCATGTCGAGCATAGGCAGATATCATTCCTGTCCAAGAAAACTGTGTTTTTTCAGGCGTCTCATTGAATACTCTTTGAGACTCGTTAATGTTTCCACGCTTGCCGTACATGTCAAGCAGAGCCCCAGCGACAAATGGGTTGGTGCTTAAACCAAGTTTGATCAAGTGAGAATGGCAACATTGTCCGTGTTTCAAAGATATATCCTCGGCTGCAGCAATGGTGTTCAACACACTACCAAATGTGTATTGGTTGGGCTTTATTTCCTTTATTGCATACAAAAATGTAAGGAAAGCTTCCTTATACAAGCCATTTTGAGCATACCCTGAAATTAATGAATTCCATGATATTGTTCCTTGATAGTTAAGCTCCTCAAAAACCTTCTTTGATTCTTGAATCGACTCAAACTTAGCATACATGGTAATAAGGCTATTGGAGACATTTTGTTCTGATGAAAAGCAACTTTTTATGCATAACCCATGAATCATAAGACCTTCTGTCACCATATTCCTGATTGTTATAGCATGCAATAATCCTACAAATGTAACATCATTTGGATACACGCCATCAACTCTCATAGCATTAAAGAGGGACACCGCATCATCTTCATCAATAGAAATCATTGTCGTCCAAGACACCACATTTCGATTAGTCATGACCCAAAAAACTTCCTTTGCATCTCTAACAACGTCACATTTCGAATAAGTCGAAATCAAAACATTGCAAACTGCAACATGTGTTCCATAACCAGCTTTTTGAGCCAAACCATGAATTTGCTTCCCTAGCTCTAAGTTTCTCATATAACCACAAGCAGAAATCGCACTCGTAAACGAAACATGGTCAAGCAACATACCTTGTCTCACCATGTTAACAAACAAAAAAACTGCTTCCAACCCATAACACTCCCCCTCTTGAGCATACCCCGAAATCATCGCATTCCAAGAAACCAAATCTCTTATAGGCATTTCATCAAACACTCTCCTAGCATCATCTAATCCCTCCAACCTAGAATACATTGTCACAAGTGCATTCCCTATAAAAACTTCACAGCCAAATCCACATTTAACTATAAGAGAATGCAATTGCAACCCAAATAAAAACCCAAGATCATCATCCCAACAAAAGGAAAGAGCAGTAGTGTATGTCACAGGATCAAAAACTATCCCATTTAAACGCATAAAACATGCAAAATTCAATGCATCAACACTCTTGTCAAACCCAGAAAGAATAGTATTCCAAGAAACAATATCAGGATGACTCAAACTCTCGAAAACACGCAAAGCGCATTCGAATTTCTCAGCTTTACAGTACATTTTCATAAGCGAGTTCGACACAGCGACACAGGAAACAAACCCAGTAGTCACTGCGAATCCGTGGATTTGGGAACCCAAATTGAACTCTCCATTACAAGCCTTCAAGGACAATGCAAGTGTCACCTCATCAACATTTTGAAGCAAATGAAAGTGAAAGTGTTTCTTGAGTAATGAAAGAGCTTTAAAGGGAAGGTTTTGGTGTAAGAAGTTAAGCATGGAACGGTTAATTGAGGAAGCATTTGGGTGGGGAATATTGTCGAACAGGTGGTGTTCATGTTTGTATTTGAGTGAGTGGAGTAGCTTAGAACAAGTTTTGAATGATAGATGATTTAGCATCAGAAATTGAATGAAATTTGTAAAATAATTTATATTTACTTGAAGCAAGGGTTTCAAATTTCAATATGAATATGCACAAGTAACAGAAAAGCAGGCATGGAAATGAAGAGTAACAACCTCGGAGGGTTTATGAGCCTCGTCACAGAAGATTTCGCATTACCATACAAGAGAGAGTTTTCACTTACCATTGAATTTGATTGTTGCGAGCAAATTGCAAAATCAGCAATGAAACAAGTGAGATATCTATGTGATTGTGATTGTGCATTTGAAGGTTTGCTGCTACTAGATTCTTCTTGAAAAAAAGAGGGAATTGCTACGCACTATTTATATGGGTATCTACCCCCAAATATTTTTATTTTAGTCTTTATTTCAATATTTTATTTATAAATTTGTTTATTTAAACATTTTTTATATCAAAATTTGTGACTTTAATTACTTTTTTATTAATTTTAACTTATATATTTTTACTAAAAATTTAGAATAGAAATATCAATCTAATAAAAAAAATTGGAAAAACAAAAACATTGTAATAATAACATGTTAGTCATAGTTTATTTGATAATAAGAAAAATAAAATGTCAATTTAGTCATGTGTTTATTTTAGATTTTTTCATCAAAAAATTTATTTTTTTCTCAAATTCACTATTGTGACCGAGAAAATGTCACAAATTTTAAAAATATGTAACTTAACTTATCCATTTTCTTTTCAAGTTCTAAATTAAGAAATTATAACCTTTTTTGTTTTAACTCAAAGCAACTTTAGTAAGTACTTGGTTCTATAGTTGTATATATAACCAATCTATTCACGGGTGAAAAGGGAAGAGAAAGATGAGGACAATCGAGAATTATTGAATTTTTCTTTTATTCAATGAATTGGGATATACATACATTCTGACATTTATAGTACAAATTGTCAAACTAACTTTTAACAACAAATTAACCATAGTGTTAAGTAACTAATATGATATTACTTAGGGTATTGGGTTTGGTTAAAAAATCGTTTGTTATAACATTGAATTGAGTTGGATCAAATTATTAATTTTTGGGTTGGATTGAGTTGATACTCAGTTACTCGCATTTTTATATTAATTGTTAACGATGAGTCATCGTATTCTTTCTAATAAAATGGCACAATCTTAATTTTCTTCAAAAATATAGTATAACCTATTTTCATGATTTTTTTAGCATCTAATATATATAAACATACAATTAAAAGAATATCAAAATCATGAAATATTTGCATTGCAAACATCAATATAATCAAAGCTGCAAGGTTCCTAACATTGTATAAAATATTTGCATTGTATAAAGTGCAACCAAATAAATTTTAAGAATCGAGTTGTCAAGTAAAATAGGTTGGGTTTAGTTTTATCCTACACCTAATTTTGTTTTTGAGCAGTTTGCTAGCATGTGAAATCAAGATCACCCATTTACCTGACCCAAACTATTTTTGGGTCGATCTGAGTTGGATTGGCCGGGTTGGCCTAACCCATGTACAATCCTTGCTAGGGTGGTGTACGTGCACACTCCAATAGAGTTAGAATAATGTATACCTTAGACTCGAGTCAAGTGTCAGAGATAATTTAGAATTTATAGAAAGAGTCTTATATAATTGATGAATAGTATTTGTTGTGATTCACATATCCATATTTGATTTCAAACATGTATTCCTTGTAATCATGTGGTGACCGTAGCTACCACGTGGCTTAAATTCAGATAACAAAATCATGATTACTAACATATATTATTATTATTTTATAAACAACGTAGATTATTATTATTTTTACTTGACAACGTAGATTATTACTTACAATGGTGTGTGAAGTGAATATAATAGTCACAAGTAAGAGGAGTTTGAATTGTGACCCTCTAAAATATGTACTTTTATTTCTTAAGATAACATTTTAGAATGTTAGATCAGTGTGATGAACCTACTCGTATTTTGAGAAGGTTCAAAATTAAAAATTATATTTTTAGTTGATAGTAGTGTGATTTAGTGAAATAAAGAAGAAAAAAATAAAGACAAAGAAATCACATAAAATAAATATCATGGTTCACCTAATAGGGGCTAATCCAGTCCTCATAACTAGTGAGATTTTCACTAGTAAGTTGTGTAACTTCGCAACTTAATTTTATTCTATTAGTAATACTTGACTATACACTTGCATTTTCTTAACCTCAACATGTTTACACAAATCACTCAAGTTTTCTCTCAACTAGACAAACTTGATGATACTTACAACAAGTTACTCAAGTTTTCTCTCAACTACACAAACTTGATGATGTTTACAATAAGATGATAATGATGATTTGTTTCGGATCTGATCACAACACTATTATTGAAATAGGTTGAACTAAGAACACACTCAAAAGTTTGACCCTAAAATCTAGACAAAGAGCATTGGTGTATTTCTTGATAATTGAAAAGAATTTTGATAGTTTTACACTTAAGAAAATGAAATGTGTTTGATTGTAGTCTCTTGGAGATTGTAGCTTGAAACATTTTCTAATAATAGATAGGGGAAGGCTCATTGTTGCTATAAATGACACATAACCGTTGGGCACATGTTCCTAGGTGCTAGAGTATGTTGCTTAAATGTCCTATGCAATATGAATAAATGTCCTCTTCTTTTGAGTAATCATCATCTTCTTTGAGAATGTTTATGATCATCCACTGCTTTGTATGAAGATGTTCTCCTCACTTTGAAGACATCATCTTCTGTTATAAAACATGATAGAGGAACTTGATCATCCTATTAACAGCTTGAAACAATATGTCATGAACTGTAAAGTAGGATGTATGAGCTTACAATGAATCGTCCTTTGTAGTGATGACCATTTCTAATTTCCTCAACTTCTCAATGTCTTGATGTGTGAATGTTCTCAACTTTGAAGAACATGCATGAGTATAACTGGAAAATAAAATAAAATCTTCAAAAATGATGGATTTATCTTGGCACACGTGAACAATGTCAGTTTGTCCATTTAAAAATATTGTTTTTCTTCTTTGTGTCATATGAGAATGTTCTTTTGTACAATGTTCCACATTGTTTTTGTTTGAATAATAAAAACAATATTCCTTTGTCATTTATGTCTTGGTTGTCATCAATATATATCTTCAATTCTTCAATTAATGAAATTGATGATTACCATTTCTAATTTCGAGGATGATGAACATGCTCACATATGAGTATGTTTCAAAACTTGTATAAACTTTACAAAAACTTGTCTTATGATTAATACACTTAAGAACACATATTAGATCACTTAATAAAATTAGAATTAATTAGATCTTTATCTAATTAAATATATATTATCATTAAAACATCTTTATTAAGAGATTTTGCCTCAACATGGTGGAGTTTAAAAAATGTTTATGGGAGGGCTACACAAAATAAACAATGTATGAATATAAAACTATATTTATATATGAAATGCAGTCAAACTGAAATTGGTTTAGTGATTAACATAATTGCATTTTATTTTGTATTTTAGAATTTTAGTCTAAATCTTGCTTAATAATATAAAAATGAATTACAATAATATCAATATAACATGATTCTCTTTCAAAACATTAGTTAGCTAATATGCAGCAAAGTGTAACGTTTTCACATATATTACATATTCTATTCGGTCTCGAATAAAAGCAACAAAAACAACATATTTTGTGGTATTAAATATAAGTAAATTTTGATCAATTCTACTATATTTAAACTTATAATATACCCTTTAATTAATTAAAAAAAATTTTATGAATTATTTTATTCTCTAACAAGTTCTCATGGAAGACAATTTAAATAATACAATAATTTTTTAATTATTTTTTGAGGAAATTAAATAAATCCGCCACTTATTACTAACTAAAAAAAGCTGGGGATTAGCTTTATTTATCCATAAAATAAATCTAAAATTAATTACACAAATTTGGCTTCGCCCGGACTCGAACCGGAGACCTTCAGTGTGTTAGACTGACGTGATAACCAACTACACCACGAAACCTTTTTATTGAGTTTTGTTTAGTTTAATCTACGATTGATACAACAACGCCTAATGATTTGTTCGATATTTACATAGTGGAATACTTGAATCTTTAGTTTGACTTATAAAAGATAACTGACTTAAACTTGACCCATTTATTTAATGAATATAATTAAATTAAGATTAAGTTTGACTTGTTGACAACTGTAAAGTTTGAGCTTATGATATTTTTTTATCTTATATTTTATCACATTTAAGAAAATAATTTTCTTTCTTTTGAATTGAATTTTTTATTCTTTCGAAAATTTTTTGGTCTTTCGAGAATCATATTTATCACAATTTTAAATTTTCGCCGTCTCAATGTAGTGTTATTTCTATTTGTCGTCTTGATGCGACGTTGTTTTAGCTTTCTGTTTTGTTGTGGTCTTTGTTTGATTTAGATTGAAAGATCAATTAAGTACAAATTCAATCAATGACTTTAGCATCTTCAATGTTACACTTCAGAGACATAAATATTTTGAACATTTTAATTCTTTTATATTTGTAGGTTTTTCGAATTTGTAGATATTTTGATACTATTAATTTAGATGTCGTAAATATGTTCACATATTCATTCTTTTTCATTTTTAATGATTTTGAATTGTATGGTTTTCGATTAATGTAATTTTTATTATTTTGAATTAATGAATATCATTTTACTCACAAAAATAATAAATCTTCGAGCTCAATTTCAAGCTTGAGTTTATTTATTAGATTAAATATATGAATTATTTGATCTTGTACCAAAACAAAAAAGAATTTTGACAAGTAATCAACAAGAAGCAGTTCCAAAGTTCAACTCCCATCTTAGTGCCAAAGTTTTTTATCATGATTAAATGTATGCATCTTTATGCACACGAGTACAGTTGTGTTGATTACATTATTTGTAAGAGGTAATACATATAGCAGTGATAATGGCACTAAAGCTTTCCCTTCCAACAACACAATCGAGAACTGATGCTTCCTCTCAAAGTCCAAGGAGCCATTATCCAGCAATTTTTTATTTTTATTTTTTGAATCTTTCAATGGCCGAAAAACTAGGATTTAGTACGGTTTTTTTAAAGCACATCCTTTCAAAAAATATAGGACACTATACATATATAATTATTTATTTATTATAATTAAATAAAATATAAATATTATTTGTAAAAGATTTAAATTGGCAATATATTTCATTACAAAAAAGTTCTTAAACAAAATATTATAACTTTTTACTTTCATTCATCCATCTATTTCATTATGTAATCAAATTTAGTATCTTCAACTCTTTGCCGATTATTTCTACTTTGACACATCATTAACCCATGTTGAAGTGTCTTGAAAAATATTTATAGAGTGTCAAAACAAAGAAAAAAAATGTTTTTTTGACACTGGTATGAATAGTTTGACATGTGTCTTATGCATGTGAGACACTGGGAGATATCTAATCTTAAAGGTGTCCGTATTTCATAGTTGATACAAGAGTTTAGTGATAACTTATTAAAATCTATGAATTTGGTGATAAGAGATTGAAATATGTTATAAACAAGGATGCCCAAGATTATTAATTATAGAAATAAATTGTAAATATTTCATTTGATTTAGTGTTGATTGATAGAAGAAATTTAAGTATTGATTAAAGAAATACAGTAAATTAATATTGACACAATAACCACTACAAAGGACATTCATTGGTTTCTAATGAAATAATGCTAATATCAACTGAATTATGGCCATTCTACATATCCAATTATCAAGTAGACAAATAGAAGGAAACAAGACAAAAGAGTATATGATACATTGACATATTTTCATGGCTAAAAGGGACAGATATACTTATTGTTAAACATTCCTCAGAAACAAGATAAATGAGCACTACAGAAAGATAGCAGAAAAAAGAGAATTTTAATGGTTTAAAAAAATAATGAAACTGCAAAATCTGCATTGGTGCCAAACAAGACCTATTTTTATGACATAAAATCTGAAGAGTGAGTGAGTATTGCTCTTATATTCACCATAATATGTAACCCTTTCAATATATAAAAGATATGTTCTACTTCCGTTATAAAAAAATTTAAAATAAAAATAAAAGAGAAGAAGAGGAAACTCACAGTCCAAGGACACATCGAGTAACATCACGACCTTTATCGAGACATTTTACAGGATTTGGATCATTCTTCTTACATTTGAGAAACTCCAAATTCTCAACATGGCACCTTATCCCAATGTGCTTCGAAGATGCCATCAACACCGCAGATGTTGGGATCGGGTTTCCAGATGCATCCACAACACTCGCTATTTTTATTCACTCCTGGAAACAAAAAATGAAAAATCACCATGTGATATTGTTTTGTTTGCGTTTTGAGGCACTGTCCAAATTGTGTCCTCAATATGACGGTCGAATGACTACCACTAGTAATATGCCAGTAAGACTGCTCGAAAAAAAAAAAAGAAGTGAGTAAAAAAGAATTGGGGGGGGGGAGAGAGAGAGAGAGAAAAGCCTCAGATTCAGAGTGTTTTTCGTGTGCTTTTTCAACTGAGGAGAACCCTCTATTTATAGAAGAAATCTGCAACTGCATCAGATAGAAAAGTGCGATCCATTAGGTCTGGTACACTAAACGTGCGCTCCGATATAGTGAAATTGAAAATGCAGAATCTATGTGGAGAAAAACCCAAATATTATAGCCATGTATCAGTAGAGTTGTAAGAGAGAACCTATTTTGAAAGAAAATACAACCACCAAAAGAGAAAAGAGAAGAGTATGAGATTTTGAACATCGACAGGTATGTAGTTTTGTTAGACAATATGTAGAAGATAATGTTTACAATCATATTGCTAATGAGAAAAATGCAAAAACTATATGGGAGAAGATTCAAACTTTGTTTGCTTTTAAATTAGAGAATAATAAATTCATAAGTTTGAAGTATCAGGAGGGAACGTCTGTTTCAGACCATTTGAGTAAATTTGAGGGGTTCCTTGATCAAATGTTTGGAATGGGTATTAAGTTTGATGAAGAGCCCTTGGGACTATTTCTATTGTTATCTTTACCAGAGTTTTGGGAGACATTTCAGGTTTCCATAACGAGTTCAGCTCATAATGGTGTTGTTTATTTGGAAGCAGCTAAAGGTGGTGTTTTGAATGAGGAGATGAGAAGGAAGGCAAAAGGTTCTTCATCTCAATCTGATGTTGTGTGGTCTAGTTGATTGTCTAATACCAGAGGGAACAACAATACAATGAGCTAGTAAAGAAGAATCAAGTGGAAGTTGGTCAATATGATCATGGTATGAATCATGAGGGTCAGAGTTCTATGAGGCATCTGAAACAACAGGTGTAGTGGGATGTAGATGAAAATAAGGTACAAGCTTTAGAATGACAATTGTTGGAGAAAGTTAGGAGCAAGATTTATATATGAAAGGGTGTGAAAGGGGAATAAAATTTCATGAAAATAACATCCCTTGAAATAATGATTTTTCTAGAGGAAAAGTATATGAAAGGGTGTGAAAGGGGAATAAAGTTTCATGAAAATAACATGCCTTGAAATAATGATTTTTCTAGAGGAAAAGTTGTAAAGTTTGAATCCCTTAAAATTCGATGGGTATCCAAGAAAGAAACAAGGATTTGTGCGTGGAGAAAATTTATTTCTTGTGTATTGAATGGTGGTTGCATAGCACAGACAACCAAAGACACGAAGATAATCACATGTATATACTGAATAAAGAATCTCAAAAGGAGATTTCTTGTCCAAGTGGAGAGAATAAGTCAGATTGATAATATGAGTTGCAGTCGAAACACAATTGAAGGTGCAAACACGAGAGTGAGGGGCCGACTTGTGTTTTCCAAGGTTGATAACTTTTTAGTAATTTATAAATAAATTAAAAACTAGTTTGGTTTTTGGTGACTTACTTGGAGTAGAATCAATTGAATTCTAAGGCAGCAAACAATGAAAACATAATTACTTTGACACGTAGATTTATCCTAGTTCACCACTAACTTGGCTAAATCCAACCCCTCATTCAAAAGACTTTAATCCATTAATTCAAATACCTTGAATTACAAAGCATTTGACTTTTCAAGATAGTCTTCTCAAATAACCTGACAACCCCAAACTTTTGAGGAACAACACCACCTTGACCCTACCAGCCAAGTCTTCTCCTAAAAACTTGGCAACCCCAGATTGAATAAGGAACTAAATCACTATCGGGTTGGATACACAAGATTGGAACTTAAGTAGTTGATTCTAAAAGGCTGACAATAATTATAACACTAACACTTTGTGAAAAGAACACTCAAAAAATATTTCTAACTTGAACAAATATATCTCTCTTTGAACTCTTAAACTACTTTTTTGTGCTTTTCGATGATTTTTTTTCTTCATCCTTGAGTATTTGTTTATAATTAAAATTTGGACTTCAATTTAGTTCTTTTTTAATTCTAAATTGTATTTTATTAAGATTGCGTTTGTAAATTTTTTAAATTAATTTTGTTCTTTTTTTGTTAAGATTGAGATTGAAAGTTCTTCAAATTGATTTTGTTCGTAATTTGTTCATATCGCATTTATAAATTCTTCATATTGATTTTGTTCATATTTTAGTATAGATAAATCTTCTTCAAATCTTGATCAAACATTCTTCAAATATTTTTTAAATCTCAATCAAATCTTCTTCAAAACTTTACCATGTCATCTTCAATTATAAATTTGAATAAAATATTATTTTAGATTTTCTTTAATTTATAAATCTTCTTTCATACTCTTTGAAGTCAAATATATTGTTCTCATAAAATACTTTTATTATCATCAAAACTCTAAATATAAAATCAACTTGGTTCCAACAATCTCCCCATTTTTTATGCTGACAAAACTTGTATTTTTTATAACTACATTTTTTAATACTACTTTCACTCTCCCTAACTTAGGACTTTCCCTAAGTCTAAGTATCATTTTCTCTCCACTTTATCAAATATCTTTCTTCTCCTTTTATCCTCAGACAATAAAATTTTTGTTTTTCGTTTTTTTTAATAAAATGAATATAACATATTACAAAAAATATAAAAACTAATGTAAAACTAAACTACTTTGAAGTTATCACAATATCATTCAGGTATGAAGGTAAGATTTAGATTTTTCTTGATGAAGTCAAACCTATCTTTAGGTATTGGTTTGGTGAATATGCTCGTCAATTGGTGTTCAATGTCTATAAATTGAATGTTTAGTACCTTTTTTTGAACAGAGTCCATAACGAAGCGATGTTTGATCTCTATGTGTTTAGCTCTATAATGTAAGATATGGTTTTTTTGTTAGACATATGGCAAAAGTGTTATTGCAATAGATGGGAATGAAGGTAAGGTTTAGGTTTTTCTTGATGAAGTCAAACCTATCTTTAGGTAGTGGTTTGGTGAATATCTCAATCAATTGGTGTTTAGTGTCTATAAACTGAATGTTTAGTACCCTTTTTTGAACAAAGTCCATAACGAAACGTTGTTTGATCTCTATGTGTTTAGCTCTATAATGTAAGATAGAGTTTTTTGTTAGACATATGACAGAAATGTTATCGCAATATATGATAATATTGGATTTTAGGATTTTGTAGTCTTTAAGTTGATGTTTAATCCAAAGTAGTTTAGAACTATAGCCAACTGCTGAAATGTACTCAGTCTCCGCTGTTGACATTGCAATGGTGTCTTGTCTCTTACTTGACTAGGATATGAAGTTGTCACCTAAAAAGGTGCAACTTCCACTAGTGCTCTTTCTCTCAAGTTTATATTTAACATAATCAGAATCACAGTATCCATAGGTTTGCAATCACTCATATTTAACTTCTTGAGAAGCTCTTTTGTATATTTAGTTGCAATGTATATACCTTTTTTATTGTTCTTAATTTGTACCCCTAAGAAGAACTTAAGGTCTCCCACCTACTCATTTGAAATTTACAATACATCAATTTAGAAAATTCTTGGCAATGACCTAAGACTTTCTTCAATCAATTCATTTAATCATTTTCATTCATAAAGTTTCATCCTTATCATAGAACACAAAGGTTTATTTTTCTCAAGTACAAGGACCATTTTTATAGACAACTCAACCTTTTATTAATGACATTTTTTCTTTTCTTTTTAATTTAATGTCATTCCACCTATAGCTTGACTATTAGTGCAAGTAATCCCAAGTTACTAAGTGACATAACACTTTGTTTCTTTTTTTATTTATTTGATACCGTTCCACCTTTGACTTTACTATTAGTGCAAGTAATCTCCAAACTACTCGGGGAAACACACTTCACCTCATCTTTCACATGATTGCTAGTGTGAGGAACCCCCAAGCTAATAAGTGAGATGGTTTTCTATTTTTTATTTTTTCAGGCTAAGTTGTCACTTATTTATTTTCCTTGTCCCTTAGTTCCTGAAGTTTTTACTCCTCAATTGTCCTATGTTAAGGATTTAGTTTACTTCAAATTAGGCTTAACTATTTTAATTTTGGTTCATCTCAATACACCTCAAATTATTCACAACAAGAATTTCTTGTGTCAAAACTAAGGAACCTCTTTATATAGCACACATAATTTAGAAGTTCCAATTTAGCCCTAACAACATGCTCATCATTAGGAATTGCTAAAAATTCAAACACAATAATGACTTATAGGATAAACTTGAAAAACATAATTTAAATAAAACAAGTCAGCAAAGATGCCATGACAAATAGTACAAGAGATCAAACATCACAATATATTTTCTTCCCAACACTAGCAGTAAGCATGGTTTTCAAGGTTGAATATTATCGTAGATCAAATGAATAAATAAATGAGAGAAAGTAAAAGTGATTTCCTTGAAAGAGCTTGTAGTTGGAGCTTTTATTTCCTAAAAATAAGAAACAAAAAGCAATCAACAAAAATAATAAATTCATACTATAATAAAATAAATACAGTTTGCCTCCTAGATCTAAGCTTCATTTCAAGAAGTGATAGCAGGGAAAGTTGCTCACCTTCACGCTACGGTGCTAGTGAACTAACTTTGGAAGCGACGTCGCGAGCGGAGATTTTATCTGAATTAATTGTGGTACCGTAATCGCTCGTTAAAGCTAACGTTAAGGTAAGAGCTCCTTCCAACCTTTTAGTTTGCATTGAGGGACTTATATGTGGTTGTGTGGAAAATAAATTTGTTGGATTTGAAGTGTAGATTTGGGGAAAATGAATTTAATGCTTTTATGGGTGAAAGTTTGGAGTTGAGTTTTTGGTGAATTTAATGCTTTTATGCTTTCATCTACGTGTGTTGTTGAGGAAAATAAATTTGATGTGTTTGAGTTGTGGTTTGTGAAAATTAGTTTGGCATGTGTTATGTTTGAGTTATGTGGAAATTTGTGGTGATTGATGATTGAACTTGGTGTGGACTTTGTGGTTTTTGAATTGATCGAATTTAATGTAAATTGTGGATTAAATTTGATGTGTGTGGTGGAAAAATAAATGTTTGAGTATGCTTTGTGTGGAATTTGAAAATCGTTAGAGTTAAATGCGGATTAAAAATGGGAAATCTTTTAATATATGCATTTACTTAATGATTGTCGTGGATAGAGTCAGAGTATGCTCATGCATTTCATTGTAATGGCGACTGGATGAACCATGGTGATAGTGGAGACCGGATGGGCCACGAGATGATTCCATGTGATTTGTTGG
Source organism: Cicer bijugum (assembly GCA_037974875.1). NCBI lineage: Eukaryota > Viridiplantae > Streptophyta > Magnoliopsida > Fabales > Fabaceae > Cicer > Cicer bijugum. The sequence goes on along the minus strand of JBBPBT010000770.1, from coordinate 699,872 downwards.
TTCATCTTATCCTTACAGGGATTATCGTGTTGTGCTGATCTGTGAGAGATTGCACTCTAGAACGTGCTGATCTATGAGCGATTGCACTATAGAAAATAGTGTAAGGCCTATGATAGGCGACACTTTAGTTAATCGTGCGGGCATGCGATGGGTGGCACCTTGATAATTAGTATGAGGCCTGTGATAGGCGATACAATTATAATTTACGCCCCTTAGTGGAGGGTTTTGATTGGAATTATGAGTCTATGCATTTTGGCATATACACATTGCATTAGAGTGTTTGGGACACGAGTCATGTTTGATTTAAGATTATGATTGAGTGTTTGAACTCAAGTGGTTGTTGTGGTTGTGCTATAATTGTAAAGTGTGAATGTTTTGGATTTGTGTGTAAGTGTGATTGATTGTAAAACCTTTTAGAAACTCAAGTTGTTATGGTGATTGTGCTATAATTGCTAAGTGTGATTGTTTGGATTTGTGTGTACGTGTTGATTGATTTCGAAACCCTTTTAAAAGCTGAGTTTTGCTGTTTTCTGATGTGTATTCAAATACAAAAGGTTGTATTCAAATACAAACATCCTATTTTTGCTGCTGACTTATGTGTAGTCGAATACAAAAGGTTGTATTCGAATACAAACATGTTGTTTTTGCTGCTGACTTATGTGTAGTCGAATACAGAAGGTTGTATTCGAATACAGACATATTGTTTTTGCTGCTGACTTATATGAGACAACCTTGTATTCGAATACAGAGATGCTGTATTCGAATTCAACAGTGCAATTTTGTTAAAAACTTCATTTTTCAACTTTGAAACAACCTTGAGAAAAAAATGAATAATAAAAAAAAGGAAAAATTAATTAAAAAAACTAAACTTAGAAATGTATACAGCCAACTATTTGAAAATCCGTGAATTCGCACGGATAATGCAATGAATTAGCTTAATTCAAACAAAAATATCTTTGAATATATGTCATATATAATAAAAAGGGAAGGATCATGTGTCTGTTTCATTTAGAAGATAATATAACTTTTTTAAATTTAAATAAAACATACAAATAAAAGAAATTATTGCATAATTTCTCCCTTTTAATTTATATACATATTATTATTATTATTATTATTATTATTATTATTATTATTATTATTATACATTGGAGTATGTTGCACTCTTTTCTATTTAGTGGTTGATACTTGATAGTGAAGAAGGAAATGGTCATGGCACTTGTCAGCCGTCCCATGAGTTTGTCCAATTTATAAGATATTGAAAAACATAATAGTAATAATATATATTTTTCTTTTAGTTAATTAACTTCAAAAGTTTATATTTTTGGAGCATGTTGTACACTTTTCTTATGTATTTCATTACATTTGATAGTGAAAAGGGAAGGGTCACGATACTTGCTTGTCTTCACATGGATCTGCCTCATTTAGAAGATATTGAAAAAGTACAATAGTAATAATAATTAAATACATATTAATCTTTTAACTAATTAACTATTAAAAGTTTGTATATTAATTAAGTAACATGTAAAAATATGTGTAACATATATACGATTTATACGACTGTATTATAATTGATACTCTCACATTTTATAAGGTCTCAATAATTATTATGAATTAATATTTGATCTCGATACTCATATTTTTTATGTCTATCTTCTATATAAATATCGACGCCTTAACAAAAATAAAAATACTAAGAATGACTAAGATGATAGGTCCATTTACTTCCTTTAAACCACTAAAATATAAAACTATTATTTTATAAAGCATAGGTTGCGAATTTAAATGTAACAAAAGCAGTCAAATAATTCAAAATAAATGGTATCGATGTGATACGTCTAATGGTCTTAAAAAAAGTCATATTCTTCAACCCATGAAAAAGTGTTCTTCAACAACTACCAAGATAATCAAATATCACATACTTGCCAAAGTCCTAACAATGAAAGATGGAAAGATGTAAAAGTAGGTCATTTGAATATTCATTTATATGAAAATGTCCGATATGACTAACATCAAAATGGGTTGAAATGGATTTAGGCAATTTGAAATAGCATACTCAAAAAAGGCCTTAAAAAAATCTACCAAAAAAGGTGCAAGGTATATTATATGTTAAAACCTCTTTCTTCCAATAGAAACTATTCAAGAGAGAATGTGCAACTAATAAACTTAAATTTGGAAGCGAAAAAAGGATATTAAAACAAATAAATTTTATTTGTACTCTTCAAAAAAGATATGATATGAATTATTACCATGTTAATATGGTTATACATTGACGACACTTAAATATTAGCATTGTAAGTATTGTTCTTTCTTGCTTTTTATCCATTGATGCAATTGAACCATCAACATTATCCAGGTCATAACAAAGAGTATATCAAGTGATTACAACCATAAGATATCACAAAAAAAAAAAAGAAAGAAATGCAACAGTTAACCTTTTCGGCCTTTAAAGAATGTTTCATTGCAGTCTCTTTAGTTGCTTCATTGCTTATTTTTATTTTGCTTCAAAATATGGACCCGTCTCTCTTGGTTTTTCTTTAAGTATGTAATCCTTGTAAAGGGTCTTTAAAGTTAAAATATATTAAAAATTAAAAGGCAATTCTTTCTCTTACTAAAAGTTTACTTGTTGAAGAATCAAATGATTTAAGGAGCAATGAATGATGTATATAAATAGTAAACCTCCATATAGTTTGCAAAAATAGAAGCTACCATCTTATTCAATTAATAATCTAATATCCTTTATAGTAGCTTTGTTCTTTTCAAAGATTCATTTATTCTCAATACTGAAGTGTGAATAAAAACTTATTACATAAACAACCAAAAGTCATATTTATAGCCAAATAAAAGAAATGGGAAAAACAACTTAAAAAAAACAAACAGGGAGATAAACTGTCAGAGATACAAAAAAATGTCAATACTTGATAAGAGAAAAGAGTGAGATCTTGTCATTCACATAAGTAATTTTCAATTTGGTTGAAAAGTAAAATCCTTCAACTATTTTCCTTTAGGACTGAACACGAGATGAAATGCAAATGTAAAGGGTTGCAATCTTATATTCATAATCACAAATTTCAACAAACATCTAATACTCAACAAAAAAAGGAAAAATAACCTCACTTTTTATAACACACCACAATAGAGGAAGATGAGACAAAGAAAAAAAGACATATGACACTAATTGTTGGGGCTGATTGCAAGTCTCACATCCTTTAGTGTGGGAGAATAAGGAGAAGGCCAAGGCTATATATTGGGTTTTGGTCCTTTGTTTTCAGATGCACCAGCACCAGTCAGCAATATCACTTTAAGCTTGTATCTGACTTAGTTTAAATATTTGCTTTGTAAGAGTGTGGTTGTACTGGGGTGTTGGGTGTGGGTGAGAGAAGTCTATGTGTTGTAACAATTTTCATATAGTGTTAATTCTCTGAGAGAAGTCTATGTGTTGTAACAATTTTCACATAGTGTTAATTCTCTGGTTGCCGGTTTAGGCAGCGGCCGTGGTTTTTTCTCCGGTTTTGGAGTTTCCACGTTATATTCTTGTGTTGTGATTGTGTCTTGATTCTTTTGAATTGCTGCTGTTTTTTCCCAACAATTGGTATCAGAGCCAGGTTCGGAGGTTCGGTGGGATAATTTTTCTTAGTATGCTCTGTGGTTGCAGCTTTGTCTGATCTTCCACATCAGAAAAGAATTATCTTTGGTATTGTTAGGGGAAAGGTGATACTGTGAAAGTGCTGTTTAGGGAGGTTCTGGCTAAGGAAAGACTTGGTATTTAAGCGTGTCTGTTGTGACCCACCTCTCTTTTCTAGGAACTTACCTGGTGCACAGTTTACAGTCTGCGTGCAGCTGCTATGTCTTATTCAAACGTTATGAAGTTTGACATAGAGAAGTTTGATGGAAGAATCAACTTTGGCTTGTGGAAAGTACAAGTCAAGGATGTGCTTATACAATCAGGATTACACAAGGCGTTGAAAGGAAAGTTTGGGCATGTGAAGAGAAATTGTCCAGGTGGAGCAGTAAAGTTTGTCCTTATGGTATTTCCGCTATACCATGAAAAAGGACAAGTTATTGCTAGCTGATTCAGAACAACACACGGGCATTGGTTGGCATTGATGCAAGGTGTGTGGTGATGTGTCGATGGCTGAAGAACTTCTTGGAAGCCAACACAGGAGTTGCACCATAAATTTCAGCTAGGTTTCGACATGAGAAAATTCTTGGAATGGTTTAGTTCCAAGTGGAGAAAATTCTTGGAATGGTTTATTTCCAAGTGGAGAAAATTCTTGGGATGGTTTAGTTCTAAGTGAAGTGTACTCTTTATGGTGGAGTATGATTGTCGGTAAGACAATGAAAGCATAAGTTGTAACTCTTACAATCAAGGTGGAGATTGTTGGGGTTGATTGCAAGTCTCACATCCTTTAGTGTGGGAGAATAAGGAGAAGGCCAAGGCTATATATTAGATTTTGGTCATTTGTTTTCAGATGCACCAGCACCAGTCAGCAATATCACTTTAAGCTTGTATCTGACTTAGTTTAAATATTTGCTTTGTAAGAGTGTGGTTGTACTGGGGTGTTGGGTGTGGGTGAGAGAAGTCTATGTGTTGTAACAATTTTCATATAGTGTTAATTCTCTGAGAGAAGTCTATGTGTTGTAACAATTTTCACATAGTGTTAATTCTCTGGTTGCCGGTTTAGGCAGCGGCCGTGGTTTTTTCTCCGGTTTTGGAGTTTCCACGTTATATTCTTGTGTTGTGATTGTGTCTTGATTCTTTTGAACTTATGCTATTTTTCTCAACACTAATTACCCTATTTTAATGTCCCGTCTTGTTTTCTATCAACTATGCAAATTCTTGTCACAATAGAGATTAATATTAGTAAACAAAATTATCTATGCATGGTAAGAAATCCAATTTAATGAAGGGAAAATCCAAACTCAAACCTTATAAAATTTCAAATATGTATCCAAAACAAAATTAGAAACTCAATATTTACAACGTCTTAAATATTGTGCATGATTTTTGGTCATAAATGGTTGTTTTCAATGAAAAAATGAAGAAAAAGAATCGGAATGAAAACAAACCTGGTGAATCTATCTACCAAAGTTTTCTCTATATCTGAAAGATGAAAGAAAAAGATAATGTCACTGCTTGCTTAAGAGTATTTCATTTGAAAGACATGCATGATATGTTGATATTTGAGAAAGCGGAGGTATAAATCATCAAAAATAGTATAGTCATGAAAATAATATAATATAAAAATAATTCAATAATATAGCAATGAAATTATTAAAAAAAAAAGGTTTATATAAATTCTTTTGATATGCCAATACATATTCTAAAATTGTATTCAAAACATAAACAATATTTTATAATGACTAAGTAATAACACTAAAAACCAAGTTAGTAATCAATTGATAAAGATTTTATTGAATTTAAATAAAATACATAGATTTTCTCCACCACTCAATTAGAGTTTGTGTGAGAGCCCTTATTTCACATGTTAGCTTTACATTACTGAGCATTTTTTTCTCTCACTTGATACCAAAATCGAAGAAGTTGAATCAATTAAAGAAGAAGAATCAGAGAAACCCTTTAGTAAAGAAGCAAAGTAGAAAATTTACATACCCATTCGTGATGGGAACTGTATCATGGTGCCATTCAGACTGTACTATTATTTTATGTTTTTTTTACAATTCAAATGATATGCTTTAAATAATTTTGATAAATAATTAAAAACTAATTTTATAGTATATTTTGACAATGATAAATAATTTTCACATAATATATTATGTGTGATATATATGCGTAACCAATATTTTTTTATTTATTTTTGTAAAATTTATAACTTGATCAGAGAAATGTACATTCGAAGTCGGCAAATTTCTCGAATTCTCACAAAATACATTGATATGTTGTTATGGTCAAGTTGTCTAATTTAATCTCAGGTCAATAATATTGATGAATACTACACTTAACCAGTCAAATCTTATTTTAATTATAACATTAATGTCAACTAATTAAACAATTATGAATACATAAAGTATGGTTTAGCATATTGATAATAAGATTGGAAAATGAAACTCAATGAATTTGATCATTATATCTCCATAGTAGCTGGGAAATCGAGAATCACATGGTTACTTCTAGAAATTTCACATAATATAAATTATTTAACCCCACATTAGTATCATGTGCACCATAAAAAAAATCATATAATTAATATTGTAATTAGCTGTCTCAGTTTATAAATCTTCACATGAAATGTGTCGGACAAGGCTATTTTCATATTCATATTTATATTTCTTATTTTTATATTTTATTTGTATTAATTTTACTTGTTAATAATAATAAATAAAAAAATTTAAAGTGAATAATTTTTTATACTAATAAAAATAATAAAAATGTTAAATATTATTATTTTTATTAGTTTTAAAAATGTATTTTCTTTTATTAATATTTTCTCTTTTTTATATGACAATAAATTACTTTTAAATTTTTTTATGAAAGTAGAATGAATATACATTTTAGAGCATAAAATACAAATTATTTAAAAAAAAAAAGAGTCTAATACCTATATGCAGTCAATTGAATTTTCCTAACTAAGGACAAATCTAGATTTTTTTTTCCATTTTTCTCTTAGAGATTGTGCAAAAGCAAAATATAATATGATAAAAGCATTTCAAAGAAAATAACATGATAAGATAATTATTAAATATAGGAACATTTTAAACACGAGCATTAAGTTTCGATGTTAATCTCTTCAAAATAAATGTTGCGATGTTAATGGTGAAAGAAACTATTGCTCAATTTAGTAGAAGTGGTTGATCTCTTACAACATGATCTCCCAATTAAAGTTTGAAAATTTTATCACTAATTATAACGTTTTTAACTAAAGATAATTTTTTTTTAATTGAGATTAAGTTCTAGTTGAGAAACAATATTTTAATAATTTAAATTGTCATTTAGACAAATTTTAAATCACCAAAATGTT
>JBBPBT010000770.1:676987-692740 GCA_037974875.1 Cicer bijugum | reverse complement strand
AAAAAAAGAAAAAAAACCACTTAATTGATTAGATCCACTTACAAGTATGTATGCATCTCATATGTATGAGTTAGACATTTAAGACAATACTAGTTAACCAATGTGAAACCAAAAACTATGTTAATAAATTGTTTTGCCTATTAAATTGTCAAGTGTTGAAAAGCTAGTGAAATTGAATTGATAAATTTATTACAAAAAATATATATAAGTTAAAGAGATTAGCAATTTGGTCAACTTTCATCATTAATTGACCTAGCACAATTGTAATTACCATTTTTTTTTTTTGAGACTTTTACGCTTGTTTGGGAGTTAGCATAGAGGAAGAGAAAAGAGTGATTTGTAAAGATGAGAAGAAAATAGAAAGGGAGGAAAACTTCTCACCTTGTTTGAGGAAAAAAAATTCAAGAAATTGGGAGAAAAATGCTTATGATTAACATTTTTGTTTTGCTTTGTTTTGAGAGTTAAAAAAAAATTGAATAATTTGCCAAAGTTCTCCAAAGCCCTTTTAGTACATAGTTTGAGTTCTCTTATATAAGAGGTTTTAATTTTTTGGAGAAAAATAAACCCTTGATACAAGATGTAGCTATCATCACCCTTGATACAATTCCATTTTGGTCAACGCCCTCTATTTTCTTTTACTTTTAACTCCGGAACAAAACTTTAATTTATTTTTAATTCCCTCCTACTTAAAAAAAGTCTTGCCACAATTTTCTTTTTTGTGTAAATAAAAAAGTAAATATTATAATAAACTCACACACATAACTATAAAATATTGGGTTCAAACTTAGGACAAAACGTTAAACTTAACAATATCGATATTTAATAATTGAACTAAGATTTAAAGACAAAATTTACTTTAAGCTTACAATTATGTTGAACCAACATGTGTTGGTTTACTATAATTGAATATATTATTTCAAAAAGAACAATTAATGACCCTTAAATCTCAAGGCAAACTGTTTTATAGCTTAATTAAGTCATATTTTGAAAAAAAAATGAAAAGAGAAAAAATGGATTACCACTACTAAATTTGAGGCAAAGACACACTTTCAACAACCATGGGCAAACCTCGCTTGGTGAACTTCTTGCTTTCATGAAAGTGGCTGGGACTCAATCATACACCCAATTAGTTTAATTTAAAATTGGAAAATAGAATTAATGTAAATAAGTGTTTGTTCCTTGTCATCATTTATTTAGATAAAATATAAAATATCATACTCAATTATCCAAAAAAAACAACAATAACATTAATTTAAGATTCAATAAACTAGTCTTAAATGTTGGAGAGACACTGGTGGAGATGTTGGTAGATATTGATGGGTAGTTTTTAGTAGTAAAGTAGATAGACCAAAATTGTGAGTCATGCGGATATGGCGGCTTGTGTAAAATCACAAGCCGGTGCAATAACACAGTCGGCAAATTTGAGGCCGTCCGATTAAGATAAGATAATTCATATTTCAATATCGGTATTTTATATTAAATGAAAATAAAAAATTGTCTTAAGTTTAAACCTCTTGATTTTCATTAGACGATCCAAAAGTGCCAACTACAACTAGTCTAGCGGCGCTTAATACAAATTGAAAAAAACCTTAGCCAAATTTCGAGGGACCTAAATCAAATTATTCATTCCATAAAATGTGTTTTCCAAAATCATATTTGTTCACAAACTATCAAACTACATTTCTATCTCTCTTCTAATAAATGTATATAATCTCACCATCATTCATGGAAAATAATAAAACTAATTTGTAAAAAGCAAGCCTTGAAGGTTAAATTACTTACAAGCATAGAGAAAAGAATGTTAAATTGTTTGTTTGGATTAACATACATTGAACTCAAAATTCAAAATGACTTACAAGCACAGAACTTTTGAAACATGCATCTAGGAGGAATTCCATTTTGAACCAACTAGACTGCAAAAAGAACTGGATGGTACTTCAGCAATATTGTTTGACAAGGCCATATTTCTTGTAATCCAAACCAATGCAATACATCCTCTCCAATCCTTTTCTCTAGATTTTTCTTCCAAATCACAGTTCATTCAACTCTAATGATAGCCTGAAATTGTCTTTTTCTCGAAAAACAAAGAAACCCTTAAAGATAGTATTTAGTAGGTAGCACCGACACTTCAGATTAACGACGTGTCTAGTATTAGACACATGTCAGTGTCTGACACAACATCGACATATATTGTTGCATTCAATCACTTTTTCATTTTCTCAAAAATATAATCGATGTCAATGTGCCAGTGTCGGTGCTTCATAAATATCCCTCATTCTTTCACAATAGCCTTACTATTTGAATGTGTAGAGAAGGACTTTTTGAATGTATCACATAATTTACATCCACTGTTAGTTCATTATCTTACAACAAGCTCAGACAATACTCACTGGTCCTGACAATTTGGTATCCCAAACATGGTGCCCTGACTTGGGAACAACACATCATGTGACTGTTGATGCTAATAATCCGATGTAATGTAAAGGTTACTAATATAATTTGATGAAAAAAGTATCAATTAATGGATAATGAAGTGATATTGATGAAATAAGATGAGATACAGTTAGGGAGTACTAAGGGTAGTAACATAACCTTTTAACAGCTTTGCTAATAGCCAAATAGGACATGTAATAGCTCAGGGGCACTTGCTCCTACATATGTTAATGGAAAGATAAAAATCAAGTTGAAAGGGAATCTAAGAAGAGAAACATTCAGAAGGAGGGATAGAATGAGTCAGAAGGAAGAGTAGAACATTCTGGAACAGGATAAGCATATAATCAAAGCTAATAAACAGAACTGAAACAATTTAAATAGCAAGTAACACAAGTGCTGAAAAACAGAAAAAGCAGAATTAAAATTAAAAGTAACATATAGAAACAAAATAGTATTAGGAGCATTCCCATAAGTCCCATGTATAGGGCTTAAATGCTCACTTTAATAATAAGAGGATTTGATGGGATAACAGAAATCATCAAACTAAAGAAGAACCAAGTCATTTAACTTGAAGAAATTTCACATTTGTATAATTAAATAATAGGTATTGCATCCATATTCATTTTAAATTACTAAATAAGTACATGTGAACGTAAGATTACAATGCTACCACCATCTAACCAATAAAATTTTCCACATTTTGGTGTATTGCATCAAGAGTATGAAATATAGAAATAATATGAAGAATTGAATTTCATGAGGTACTTACTACTGCCAGCATAAAGTCCACAATTCACTTAACTTGAGAAGTTACTCTCCCCTCTATCTTAACAGAGGAAGATGCACCATTGTCCGTCTACTCTAAAATTAACAAGAGTGATTATATGCTGAAAAAAACAATGTATAACTAGAAAGTATGTTACCAAGTTTTACTCTTATAGTAGACCTTTAACAATCATTTCACGTAGAAGGTTTTCTACCTTATCTATCTCACCTTTTTGAAAAAGATAATTGACAACTGTTTCATAACTTACAACATTAGGAATGCAACCACTGTCTTCCATTCTGGATAACAAGGCAAGTGCTTCATCAAACAAGCCCTCCTTACAAAGCCCATTTATCATAGCATTATAAGTCCAAATAGATAGATGATAGCCTTTAGACAGAAGCTCTTGAAAAATCACTTGTGCGTTCTTAAGCCTTCCACCTTTGCATAGTCCATCAATCAATATAGTGTATGTGAAAATATTTGGCTGAATACCTTGGTCTTTCATTTTCTTAACCAATGCAATTGCCTGGTCAAGATGATTCTTTTTGCACAAAGCATGTAATAGAGAACTATAAGTGATTACATCAACCTGCAGACCTATACGACGCATCTCATCAACAAGTTCCCAAGCACAAGAGATTTTCCCCGATTTACACAAACCATCAATGAGGGTACTATAAGTTACCACATCAGGAATAACCATCTAGTTATGCATTTCTTTAAAGAAGTTCATGGCTTCGTCCACCATTTTATTCTTGCACAATCCATTAATAATGATACTGTAGCACTGAACATCTGGCACCACTCCCTTTTGCACCATAGTGTTGAATATTTTTATGGCCTTGTTCACTTGATTAACTAAGCAATACCCATCCATTAGTGTATTATAAGTAACAACACTTGGTTTCACACCCTTTTTCATCATCATAGCTAACACATTCATAGCTTTTTTGACCTTTCCTTCCTTGCATAAGGAATCAACCAATATATTAAAAGTATAAACATCTGGGTTAATGTTTTTCAATACCATTTCATAGAACAAACCAAATGCTTCTTTCAATTGACCTATCATGCAAAATCCATAAATTAAAGCATTGAAAGTGATAACATCAGGAGAAATTCTCTTTGCAATCATCTCAACATACACTTCGTAGGCATCCTTTATAGATTTATCTTTACAAAAACTATCAATGATTATGTTATACATTACCACATTAGCATTGGCCAATTTCCCATCAATTCGTCTCACCAATTGCAGCGCTGGTCTTGTTTCCCCCATTTTACACAACCCATTGATCAAGATCCCATAACTAACTTGATTCAACTTAAATCCCTGTTTAATCACATAGTCATGAAAGTGAAGAGCTTCCTTGACTTTACCGTTAAGACATAGGCCTTTCATAAGAGTAGTCAAGGTTATGATATTTTCCTGAAATCCCATCTTGAGAATCTTTCCCAATATAGAAAATGAAAAATTCATTTGACCTAAGTGGCAGTAACAATTAATTAAGATGCTAAAAGTAACAATATCAGGCTTAATTCCGTTGAATTCCAATTGGTGAGAAAGAGAAATAGCAGTAGGGTAATGCTTCATCTTAACAAGGGAAGCTAAAATCTCAGTGAATTGAACAATGGATGGGGTAAGATTCATAGAGAGCATACGATGGAATGAGGAAACAGCATCATTAACATCAAATTCGTTGGAATTGAAACGAGAATGAGAAGAGAATAAAAGAAGGAAAGTGTTTGAAGAAGAAATTGGAAGAAAATTGGGAATGGAAGAAAGAGAGAAAGCATACCTTGTTAGGGTTAATAACTTTGAAACTGAAATTGTTTGGGAAAGCTGTGAACTCATTTTAGTTACCCAAATCAAGTCTGTCCAAAAACCTACGTGAGTTTGAGTACGTAAATGTAGGGTGAACTAAGTTGTACATGTGAATGCAGTTTACATAGAACTTAGGTGAATTATTTATTAAAAAAAATTGTTTAAATATATTTTTAACTCTTTAATTAATAAATTGTGCGGTTAATGGGTGTCAAACCCACTAAAATTAATAAAATCCAGTCAAAAATCTAAAATTGATTTTATATTTAAAACATTTGACAAGAGATCTAACAACTCTAAAATTATGTAATATTCAATTACAAACTGTTTATCAATTACATTATTTAATGATGTAATAAAACAATATTAATTAGCTGTATCGGAATCTCTATATAAATTTGTAGCTTCAAAAGTGATTATTTTAAAAAGTTATTATCATTATTTTACAAAAAAAAAATGCAACAAATACACTTTAAATTTGCTGACTTAGTATTACATATAATCAATTAATTTAAACACTTATTAGATTAGATGATTACTTAATTGATTAAATCAAATACTTAATTGAACTATAAGTTAAAGTGTACTTAAAGTAGGGATATTTGATTTGATGCTGTGAATGTTTGAATTCAAAATGTTTATTTTTTTATATTTAGTTAAATGAATTTTACTTTTATCATTGTTAAAAAATATCTAATTTATCAAATATAAAAATCAAACATTCAACTACTTAGAACTATCAGATTTATTTGATAAAAAACATCAATTGATAAAAAAAAACTAATAAAATGATAAAATTAAACTAATTAAATGATAAAAATTCGATGGTAAGAAAATATTAAAATTAAAAAATATCATGAAATTAATCTAATTGATGTAAAGATATAAAAAGTAATAATAATACAATATTATATTATTATTACATTTTTAAATACAGAAGATTTATCAATAAAAAAGTAATATTAATACAATATTTCAATATCAGCTAGAGGTTTTGCCGATACTCTAATTTTAAGACAATTGTAACCTCTTCATTTTTTTTTGTTGGATTTTAGTTACTTGCATACAATCAGCAGTTTTTTTGTCTATTGATTGATTTTCATTTTCAATCTTTATTGCCAATTGAAACTCAATCTCTATTTTTTCAGAATTTCATAACCAAAAACCATGAGAACAGTGCAAGAAAGATTGGTAAATGTATCGTTGGCGGCGTCAAAATATAAAGCGTTAATGTCGTAATGAATATTTATTTAATTTTTCTAGCAACTAATACTTATTTATTCAACTCTTGATATGATGAAAAATTAAATCTTATAATAAGATATGTATTTTCAAATATATTTCTATAAAATCTTATTAAAGATATAGCAAGAAAATTAAACCTTCTAGTTTTTACACTCTATAGTCTATATATAGAAACAATGTATACCAAGGAAAAACCACAAAAGCTTGTTATTAACACTTGATCACTTTGAGTCACAAAATCAAAACATTTGATCACACTCGTTCTTTCTTTCATGGAGTCCTTTTTCTACACTCTTCATGTAAGTCCTGTGCGTGATTCAATTCTTGCCATGTTTCAACATATTCTTTATTTGAGTAATAACTTCTACATTGATTTTGATTACACCAACACAATTATGGAACCCAATGCTAGAAACACCATATCCCTTTCTAGAGTTACAATTAAAAACACATTTGTAGTTCCTCGTAAAATCTTATGTAATTGTATGCAGAGAGATCATATTAATGCTTTATATCGTATATTTTCTTTCGTGCCTACTTACTTAATAGATTCAATTATACCCAAAGTGGAACAATGTGCTAGACAAGTTGTTGCAAACAACGATGTATTAAAGATGAATTCGTCGCTTCGCGTTACCACAAGACAAATGACAGAGCAAATTGAAGGCTTGTTGGAAATATTAGACATTAATCATCCTTCTTTTGACTCTACAGAAAAATGTTCAATTTGTTTGGAGGAATTTTGTACAAGTTTAAAGTCAGAAATTGTTTCCACAAAATGCTCACATTTTTTTCATAAAAATTGTATTGTTCCGTGGATTAAAAGTTGTGCTGATAGTTCGTCTTCTTGTACTTGTCCGTTGTGTCGGCGTCAAATATTATAAAGAGATAAAGAAATATCAAAAATATTTTTCTTAAGGCATGCCTTTATTTGTATATGATTTTGTAATTGATTTGTTTAGTGGCTTATTTGCTTTCTATTTATGAAAAAGGTAGTTTTTTTTTACTCATCAAAATTATGTTGATATAACAATTGTTCACTTCAAAGTCGTAACGATGTCTTTAATAAAAAAAAAGTTGTAAAAGATGATTTTTCTTTAAAAAAAATTAATAATGATTTACTATATAATGAAATTGTTAATTTTAATCATAATTATGTGGCCTTATTGTTCAATTGTGGCCTTATTTGTTTCACCAAGCCTAAGTGAAGAATGTGTCGTCTATCCCCTTTCATAGGGTGCTAAATAACTCTATACATTACCATAGCGGGTAAGACTCACCTATTCCAAACAAAATGAGTTTGTCTACTATCAACAAGAGATTTGGGATGATCAGTTACTCAATTTTGTCAATAGATAGCCAACAACCATGATGATGACTTAGACCATCTTATTCTAATTGTAATAGCGCCCCCTACCACTTGCGCTTAAGGTTATCCTGAGGCACAAGTGGTCTAACAATGTTCTCAAGGTCCACTAAGTTTCCCTTATTTTCCCCATTTTGATTTTATCGACGAAGTACAATTGCCCAAAATATGTCACATAGCCTTATATAACCACTTGGTACGAAACATCCATTAAGTACCAAACCAAAATACAAAGTATGACGCCAACATACTGAGCATAAAAAAATCATTACCACCGAGAACTCCCTAATTTCCCCATTGCCCACAAACCCCCGATTTTCTTTAGTCGCATAACTACTCCAAGCCACAATGTTCTTATCAAAATGTTGTTCTAATTATAACTTTAATAATTTCATCCCAACATCAGGTTAGTTATCCAAGTTTCCTCAAATATTTTTTACAACATGCCAAAACTATGCCACTTACGACACACAAACTTTATTCCAGTTTAGTACTTCATTTAAGAGTCACGTCTCCAACAAAAATCCAACTTGAATTTCATTCACTGATTAAGGCCTACATTGGTCTCATCCATAACACCTTAAATTTATGCTTTACTAGTCAATTTTTTACATACTTCACAATTATGCACAAACACAAAAATAATTTTCCTACATCTACTACCAATATTCATTCTGATACTTCTCAATTTCGCTGCATCATTTGTTTGCAGCTTGATTATTATCTTTTCATTCTGACAGGTCAAATACACTATATTCAATCCATCACTTTTCATTTATACAAACCTTAAATTTCTACCTCGAACCTTAATACATTTGCATTATTTCGAAATCATTACTTAGCTTACACTTGTATCTCTTTTTCCTAAAATTGATATCTTCTTTGACTGCCACAATTGGTACACACTATTGTATGTCAAATCCCAAAATATCATCCAACTTAACTTGATTTTCTATTGTCTTTCCTCTTACTATTAAACTTTTCTTCCTTCAAATAAGCTTGTTGTCGCGATCATTTAGAATTCCTTCAACAATTCAAAATATATTATGCATCTAAAATATATCTCAAAACATTTTTCACCTCTATCATCATTCAGCCGTCCATGGGGTCAGCATTTGCAGTCCTTAATTTGCTTAGCTCATCAACCATCATACTTCATCTTTCTTCATTAAAGTGATTTCAATAAATCAAGCCTTTCTAGTTCCCACCAAACTTGTCCATTCCATGCTCAACTCTTCCTTACCAAATAAATATTTAACTCTTTTGATTGACCACCACAATAACGACCCCCATGACATGCATTCAAGTAGTGCCTTTGAATCATTGGCATACCTTTCTAATAACAATGTCTTAATTACTGGTGAGATAGTTCCTTTCATGAATCCTTAATTGACATAAGCTACATCTCCATGTGCTACTCCAACAACTTTTCTTAGCACATTTTCCAAAATTTGGTTCACTTGCTGTATTCTTATTCATTCCCAACCTTCACCTAGGTACAAACTGAAAGAGTCCCAACAATCGAACGTCCTAAAGAACTACTCCTCAAACATTCCAAGTAAGCATCTCCTAAAGAATAATTATCTTTAAACCTCATCCTCATCACTTTGCAGTAAAATGTCTCTAAGACCCATATAACTTCCTCGTCCATCTAGTCACTGAAACACTTATTTGAAATCTTAACACTTGACTTCCCAAGACCAACAACTAAACCATAAATCATTTGTTACATTGCTTCCATTTTACTTTCTTCCATTGAATAAAATTCTAAAATCTAATCATCGAAATTTTTAAATACTCAGCATACCGTCTAAATTCATCTATTTCACCTTAAGATACAATACAAGGTCTTATTCATCATTGACTTTAAACGTATTAGTAATCTTACTAATGAAAACTCTTCTAATCATAACACAACATTTTTAGTAAATCTTCAAACACTTCAATCCATAACATGAATTATTTATCGCTTGCCTACCTCAATTCCTTCGATTTTACAAGTTTCTGGTGTCACTTGGTCCTCCTCTAACCTTGTGGATTTTAAATCGTTGACTAATAGATCAACCATCTTATGGTCCCAAACCAAATCTTGGTTAATCCATCTAACCTATCAAAAATATTCACGTTCTCCAAATGTTTACCATCTTCTAATAGACACTCAAAGTTTACATTGCTACAATCTCTAAGTATTCTCGTACTCTATACTTCCAATTCCATTTAATAGTAACATATGGTTCAATAAATCAAGGCTTAACTCCTTATGTTTTTCCGAACATCACTCAAAGTTCACATTTACCCATCTATTGTTTCATCTCAAATCACTATCCATACTTACTATCTCCTAAACCTCACAGAGATATGTCTCTTACCAATGAAATATATAGTCTCACTCCTATAATCGTAATGATATTCATACTTAACAATCTAAGTTGCGAATCTAGTTTAACTCGAATGCTCGACCTTACCCTTCATGGTATCGACTATTCCTCAAAGCGTCCTTTATCTAACCAAGGTAGTATTCACCCCTAATGTGCAACGCCCCTTAACTTCAATACAAGCCTATTTCGTTGACACCTAAATACTAAATGCTATTCCAAATGGAAACCCCATATTCTCAACAATTCCATGGTGTTAACATCTCCTTGAGATTTATCAAACTTCATCCAGTCTCGTCCTGAAATCTACTAGGAGAAAATCTAATACTTTCCTTAAAAATAAAATCTCCACTTAGATCATTCCTTGAAATCCACTATCAGTATAACGTTAATCAATCCTTACCCATCATCTTAGAGTTACCACCAACAATATAGTCTCTGTATCCTTGGAACTACTTCATAAATCCCATACCATCATGATTTGCTTCAACCCTGTCTTTCCTAAACTGATGCGTCTAAGGAATTCAGAGACACTCGTCGACTAATGTTCTATGTTTTAATTACTCTTCCAACTAAAGTGCTACAAGACACACTGTTTCGTATAAGAAACAATAAACTACTTAAGCATATCATGCTTGAGCCAAGACAACAAAACACAAAGCACGCATGGACTCCAGTTACTTGATACACCTAAATCTGACTCTTGATCAGCTTACGACACCCAAATTACAGCCCCAAATAAATCTAAACTAGGGCTCTGATACCACAATGTAACACCCCGATTTTTAAGAGCGAGAATGTAATTTTTTTTTTTAAAAACAAAACATTTTTAAATAAAATATTCATTATCGTACTGTAATTTACATCAGAGTAAAACATTAAATTGTAAAATTCTTTTCCAAAAGTGACGATTAGAATAACTGTTTCATTATATAAAATGATTTTGACACAATAGACTTACTTACAACCGAACAATTCACGTAGACTAAAAAATTTACAATTGTTTCAAATACTTAAATTCCATTGCGACAACAACATTGCAATAAGAAAGGGGGAATAAATAAAATTCTTAAATAAAAACCTATGCTAATCATTAATCTAACTAAGGGTGACAGGATACTGAGGATCCACGAGTGGTATCAAACCTCACTGCTAGAGTGCAGTCTATCACATACCTACACGACTCCATAATCATCGTAAAGATAAGGTGGACCAATTAACTCAAGGAACCACCCCATGACCCATCACAGTCACCACTAACACTATGACCCATCATTGTCACCACTAACTATGAAATGCATGAGCATACTGTCACTCCTCCACATCAATCATTATGTAAATGTAGCTATTAAAAGGCTCTCCTTTTAATACTCATTAAACATTAGTAATTTTTAATACTTTTCAAGTAGCATACTCAAGACATATTCTCGTCAATAAAATTTATAACATATATGTTATAAGTTATGAATACATAATCCCATCAGGTTCATAAACAATTGTGTGCACTTTCACCACAAGCACAAAGAACATGTATACACACACACACTCTACATTCAAGTATATATAGTATCGTTAGAAAGTGCCATATCTGATGATTCCAATGATACCTCTCAATTTTATTATTCCCTAAACCAATCAATAATTTAATCAATACAAGTTTCTAAACCAACCCCAAATGAACTCTAGGTTCAACCACTATCCAAATCAATTAGGGATTTACTTTTCTCTAAGGGTTCCCTAACTTCAAAAAGAATTTGGTTTAAGTACTTTGATGAAAATGAATTTCAAAACTATTATGCCACAATTTGAAAATCTCAAAATTGTTTTTCAAACTTATTGAAGTTCAATTCAAGTCTTTTTTTGTATTCAACAATTTAGGACAAAATATATTCTTAACAAAATCAATCAAAGACAAACATACTCGCATGGTTTGAAATTTCAATTAAATCATCAATCAACTACATAAATTTCAATATTTTAGTAGTTGAAGAACTAGTAGAAGGTTTGTATCAAGAAAACTTATAAAACAAAACTCAAATACTAAGAGTTCCAATATTCTAACTATTCAAAATTATGATTTTCCAATTTGACATTTTTCAAATCTTAATCTTTATTAATTATGCTTTGTATATAAACTTTCACTTACAACCCACATTTTCTTATCAACAACAAATATTTCCTAAGTTCACAATTTTCTTTTAAGTCTCTAACTAAAATATTCATTCATAATAAAATCATATATCAAAACCCAAAATTATAATCACTCATTGTTTAGGGTTTAGGGTTGATATCCTTACTATAAAAATTAAAACTTGTAACTTCAAAACTTAAGATTGAAACTTTGTTCATAAAGTGAATATTTCTCTTTCAAACCTTTTTGATATACAAAGTTTGAACCCTTATATATGTCTTTTTATATGAACTACTCTCAAAGTCATGAAGTTTGAAACTTTATTTGTCAAAGATAAATCTCTTCTTAAATATTGAGTATTTAATAATCTTTCATAAAAAATCTCGTAGACTTGAGAATGATATTTTCATTCTGTACATGTCAAATCATGAATTAGTAATTGCAGCCAATCTCCAAAAAAATTCCAATTGTTTCAAATTTTCTATTCTCTCTCTCTCTCTTCCTAACTTCTTTAAAGTTCATAAAATTTCTACCACTCAAATACTTTTGAATTAAAACAAACCACAAAACTTCCACTTTGTATCAAAATTTATTCCAAAACATTTGCCATGACCTTTTTGTTTCTATCTATTTTCCTTAAAGATTTCAACCAATAAACATAAAATATTCAGAGTTCTCTCCACTGCTAACTCGGTATCAATAATCTCGATTTATTTTCGAGACTCAAGGAGCTAACTATATAAACATTGGAAATTATAAAAGTTGTTTCAAGGTTACATTACTCAAGAAAACTAATCAATTTTTTATCAATCAGTCACTTACTTTAAAATCCTCATTTAACAACTTTGAGTTAATTTTTTAAAATTACATCACTTTGATCTCCAAACACCTAATATTTAGTTGTCATTTTAATTAAAAAAACCATAACCAAACACAGATGCAAAAGTCTTAACTTTTCTAACTTAAACTCTCTAATAAAATTTTTATTGTCAGTTCAAACTCATTTATTTGAAAACAACTCATTATATAACTCAAACATCTCCAAAGATAAAAAAAAATTCACATTACAAACACATAGATTTTAACCTCATCAAATAAATTTCGGGTTTTCATTTCTTTTCTGTCTCATTAAACACTCTACCTCATCAATTTCATATTAGTTAAAACACTTAAGTAAAATCAACAAAATATACATCCTCCACATCTTAGAGTTCATGGTTTCAAGAACAAGGTTTTTCTTTTCTTTCTAAATGATAATGATAACAACAAAAGAGTAAGATTAAAGCACTATAACACAAAAATAAACACACACCCAAAAAGCCTATTACTAAAATAGGAAAAGGAGAGGAAAATGTAAAACTCACCACTTCAAACATATCGATAGGTTCTCCTAATACTTCTCCACTTTTGACTTGAGAGTTTCATCAAAATTTCACAAGGTTTCCAAGCATCAACACAAGTTTTTTTTTTTACTTTCTCAAGAATGGATGGAAAAAAAAATGTGAAGAGAAAGAAAGAGAGGAAGAGATGATTTGGGTGAGGTAATGTGAGAGGAGCATTGTGTTTTACTTTGGTAATTAAAGCTAACAAAAGGTGAAACTTTGTCACCAATATTAGATTATAAGAATAGGATTTAATCCTAACCACTCATTCCTCTAAATATTATACTAACTTCTCATTAAATAATTCTCCTCTAAATGTTGAGAAATTATTTAACATGACGCAACTCAACTCGCAAGTAAATCTAATCATTCGTTAACTCTTAAAATATTTATCAATAGTTATTATTACGACAAAAATAATTTGATTATTAAAATAAAATATTCTTTGCTGAGAAAATTATTTTTCTAACATATATCAAACCTCAAACAAATTTTCTAACATATATCAAACCTCAAACAATTGAAGAACTTAAATAAAAAGTTTCGTCGAATTCTAAGTTTTTTTAACGCAGGAAAACTATTAGTGCGTTTCAAAAACTGAAATTTTTTTATAACAAATCTATAAATAAATTTTTTTTTTAAAATATAAATTTTTATCCGACCAAATTGTTGTTACTTAGCTTAGAAAAATATAATGAGATTAAATTGTCATTATAGTCTATATATAAATGTTTTTGTGCCATTCAAGTTACTCAAAATTTAAACAACACATATATCTTTACCAATTCCAGAATACTCAATGGAGAATTATTTTTTTGAAATTTCAACAATGTCAAGATATTCACAAAGTCATTTAACATCAAGCAAACATTTGAAGAATTTTTCATAGATTAATTTGTAACCTAGACACACTTACAACAATTTTACAAACAATAGACAAGGAAAACAGTAAATGGTCAAAATAATAAACAAAATAAGACAAAATTAGACAATAAGCCTTAATTCTTGCTATAAAATGTTATGGGTCTTACATTGTTCATGCCCACTATTATGACTGATCGAGTCACCTCCGTGGAACTTCATTTGGAGAATTAGGAGTCTGGTTTGGTTTCGTTGCGTGAAACTGTTATTGCAAAATTTCGTAGTGTGTTGGTGCAAACACACCTGAGCACATTGCAGAGACAATCACATCCTCTGTCGACGAATTTCATTGCGGAGACAATCACATCCTTCTGAGATAGTTCACATTTAAATCACAAATTTGAATATGTAAGACCCAACTATACATTGGTTTAATTTGTCGAGGGTGGGAAGATCTGAAGGAATCCATAATGTTGTGTTTTTGAGGGGGGTCTTGTGGATAACCCTTTCAAATAGCTAGATTAAAGAACTCAAGCAACAAGGTTTTGTGGAGGAATATGTTGCAGAATTTGAATTGTACTCTTTTCAGTGTGGATGCCTTCTTGAAAAATAGTTCCTTGGCTACTTTGTGGGTGGATTGCGTCATGATATCATATCTCGTGTTCTCACATTCAAACCCGTGACTCATTACCAAACTATGCAACTAACACATGACGTGCATGATGAGTTTGTTGTTTTGATACTATCGACACAGACTTAGGAAATGTGCCACATATCAGGTAAACCTCCTCCGTGGGCTCGTAATCCAAAGTCATGTAATTCGCAACATTAGTTCTTTCTCTAGTCTTGTAATTCGCAGCATTAGTTCTTTCTCTAGTCTTGTAATTTTATAAAGAAAGAAGGATAGTTTGTAGTGTATATGTGTTAGAGATATTTAACTTTTACTAAAACAATCTTTAAAATCATCTATATGAATTGTTGTGATGTGTTGAGAATGTAAAACATTTTACATTGACAATGCACAATAATTAAATTTATTTTTTATATACAAAATTTAGAATAAAAGGGTGATGCATAAATTTAAATTAGGAAAATTATTATGAATCAGAAAACACTTACAAGAAAATTGGTAAAGGAAACTAGAAGTACTCTAACACTTAAATTTCTTTTGGTAAAAGAGTAATTATTATTTATAATGGTGATCCTAATTATTATTTTGCAATTATTTTAGATGGTATTTCAACTTTATCAACAAAGATTATAAAATCAAACTCTTATTATTACAATAACACTTCATGTATATCCTTTACCACTTAAATAGCCCTTTATTATGTAACAATAAATTCATTCTAGATTATTAAAGTTT
>JBBPBT010000770.1:649379-665048 GCA_037974875.1 Cicer bijugum | reverse complement strand
ATCTCTATAAAATTTTAATTCTTTTTTAGTCTTTATTATTTTATTTTAACTTTTTAATTATTAACTTTTTTTGGGTCTTTTTTTAAGTCAATCATATGCTCAAATTTTTGAATGAATTTTGTAAGTATGTTTAAACATTATAAAAATTTAGAATTTTTTGATAAAAACTGAATTAAATATTAATTTTTAAACGTAAAAAACTTACAAACTCATATTTATAACTACGTCTATTTTAAATTTTTTGTAGGAAATAAATATTAAGAATATGACTGCAAAAATCATTAAAAATTTTAAAATATATATAAATTGATTTAAAAATAGATATTAAAAATGAAAATAAATAAATAAATAAATAAACTAAAAATTTAAGAAGTTCGGTCCAAAAAATTTGGGACCATGAGTAGATTTCTTCGTGGCCTAACAATGAGATAAGTGATGTAGTAGAATTTCATCATTATGTTGAATTAGAAAAGTTGGTATATCAAACCATTAAAGTTGAACAACAATTCAAGAGAAAATGATATACACAAAGAATCTTTCAATTTTTAACTCCCTTAGTTGGAAGGACAAGCAAAAGAAAGAGGAGACCTCATCCTTAAAAGATTCCACCGCCAAATCCAAAGTTAAAGTCATTATCACAAACATGGACACAAAAACACACAACGTAGTATAGGCTTCGATATAACATTGACATTAAAACATAGACATTGTTAATGTAAAAAACATAGGATATATACATTGATACATATATAATTAATTATTATAATTAAATAAAGTATGAGTATTAGATTTTGAAAGTTTTATATTGAGAATCAAAATACATATATATGCAAATAAATTTGCTAGTTTTTTACTTTTATTCATCCATTTACTATTAAAAAGTCAAATATAATATATTAAAATTATAATATTTTAACCTTTCATGGCCATCATTGTTTGTTGAAAATGTTTTAATCCTGTAAATGTGTTAAGAAATATGTCCCAGAGTTGTTTAAGGTGTGTCGAAGTAAAGAAATTAAATTGTTTTCTTTATACGTTTTTATTAAGTTTCATATAAGTGTCTTACATGTGTTAGATACCGACGAAACTCCTAATTCTAGAGGTGTTCATGTTTCACAGCACATAACTGTAAAGTTTTGAATTCGAACTCAAGACATGATATTCAACCTAACAATATTGTATTTATTAGTTGAGTTAGACCTTCCAGACAAAATAATCATTGATAGAAAAACATTTGTAGAGATTATTAAATATAAATATCTCTAATGTATAAAGATGAATGGATCAAATACTTTCAAAAGTTCTTCAATGAATTTGATCTTAAAAGGGGGAAAATCAATAGATATGAGAGTCTACAACTACTTTAATACATGTTATAAATTTGTTTATTCTTTTTTATGATACATAATTCACATGTGTAGTTTCTTGATTTTGCTCATTTATGAGCATATAAGTTACAAATTGGGGTGCACACATCCAAGTAAACGATGGAGAAGAGAAAATGAAACAAAAGAGAGCAATCAAGTGGCAAGAAGATCTTGCTGACCCGAATATGAATACTCCAAATTCAGGATTTCTTGGCATCTCTGTCAAAATTTCAGTCATAATAATTTTCCGCTCATCAAGATGAATATGATCAATAAGGCCTGCGTTAGTTCCACACCATCCTTGTCCTTTTCATTGTTGCTGTATTTTTGTTAACTTTCAAAACTATTACTTCAAGTGCAAGAAAATAGAAAAGTAGAATAGAATATCATTTGTATGACTTATTTATTGAATGATTCAATTGTGGTATTTATACATGGTTTATTATAAATATCCTCTAATTACCTAACAAACTAATCAAGTGATTAATTAGTTAATAATTACATACAATTAATGTTTAACTGGAATTAAAAAACTTTCAATACCAAGAACGTTCTTGGTTTGTTCTGAATTTCCTAGAACATTCTTGGTTTCTAACATTTTCTCTTAATTCAAATTTCTAAATAATTTTACACTTAACAATTTTCTTAACTCCATTGACCATCTCTCTGAATCCTTGTTTTGGATTCTAAACCAGCCATGAGAGCAGCAGTAGCATTACCAACATCGTTTTCTTCAATGAAGCTGATTATTGAACTAATAACCAAAAAGCAATAATACCAACAAACATATCATCGAACCTATGAGTGTCATACATTCTTTCAAAACAAAACTCAATATACTCAAACTTAGAATGAGGATCAAGAAAAACAGCAACAAATATAAGAAAATTTATCTCACCATTATTCCAATATTTGTTGAATTTTACTTTCATATGTGCTGTCATCTTTTTCAAAACAACATCCTATTTGTTCTTCCATTTAGTCAATGTTTTATGAATTTCAATAAGTTGTTTAAAAAAAGAGTTTGATGTAACATGTAATGGCCCAAAAAAAGAAATAGTCACTTCATAGAAAGTCATCAAAAATTTCACAAAAACATGGGAACGTTCCCAATCAGTTTCATTAGGACATCCTCCTATCTTACTACCATTAGACACAAATGTCACATCAACACGTTCTAAATAATAAAATGCATACTCATATTGTTCAGCAATATCCAACATAAAAAGGGTGGAGTTCCACCTAGTTTGTAGATCAAGTGTTACCATTGCTTTAGAACATACATTCACAACTTATGTACACTTGTTAAAAGTAGCCAACCTACTAGCAGAATACTTGACAAACTTACAAACAACCCTTATTTTAGAAATTGATGAGTCAATTTCTTTCAAGTCATTGATTACATCTCATATACTCCCTATTAAATAAAGTACGACATTTCAAAAGTGTCGTGCCTATATTTAAATATGCAATAATCGAGTTGTTAGCACTTGCATTATCAATAGTAACACAACAAATAGACCTAATCCCTCACTCTTTCATGCAATTTTCTAAAGTTATCCTTATGGTTTCACCTTTGTGGTCGGAAATTAAACCAAAACTTAATATTCTCTTCTTCAAATCCCAATCATCATCAATATAATGAACTGTTACACACATATAATTCATATTTTGGATCGATGTTCAAGTATTAGTGGTCAAAGACACCATTTGTTCATTTGCAGACAACATTCTTTTCAACTTTCCTTTCTCATCAAAATACAATTGTAATCTATCTCTAGCAACAGTAACACGAGAAGGAATTTTAAATCTAGGTTTAGCCTCACCCATGAATTGTTTGAACCCTTCATTTTCAACATATTTAAAAGGAAGTTCATCAATACTTACCATCTTTGCTAGTGTTATTCTAGTTCTCTCTTGACTAAATTCAACAAGTTTAAAACTAACACTATTAGGGTCATCATCATTTTCCTTTTTAAGAACAATTGTCTTTTGTTTCTTATCAACTTACCTATTTAGATTTTTAAAGCACTTACTTATATGTCTAAGAAAGTTAGTGGTTCCACAACTAGAAGAAGTTGTGTACACTTTCTCACAATACTTACATGTACATGTATCATTTCTCTAATTAAAATGTAACCAAGCACTAGAAGGGGCTTTACTAGATTTTCTTTTGGTTACCTTGTTTCCTTGAGTTGGCAGCAATGATGAGAGGCCTAAACCTTGTGCTTGTTGTGATGAAACTTGTTGTGTTTGTGGAGCAAATTAATTAGGAGCTTCTTGTACTTGTTCCATTTGTCTAAAATATGTGCAATAATATAGTTAAAAAAATTCAAAGGTAAAAGAAAAAGTAAGAGAAAACAACTAGTACTGCTACTTGTTCCACCACATTACTTTCATCATTACACATAACTCACCAACCATTTTAGTTTACTAAGCCACCATAACTTTTTAATAGTAGTGCTTCATTTGTGTATTTTTAGGATACTTACTATTTTCAAATACAATATTAAAAAAAGTGTTTAATAGATTTAAATGTAAAAAATTAAACTAAATTCATCATAAGTATAAGCTTTTAGTTCATACCTTCATTATGCAAAACTATAACATTTAAATAAATATAAGTTGTGAGCACATCCAAAACAAAAGAAGAATGTGGTGGCAGCGTGACTGGTAGATCAAAAGAAGAAGATGGATAATAGAAGAAGAAGAAGAAGAAGAAGAAGAAGAAGAAGAAGAAGAAGAAGAAGAAGAAGAAGAAGAAGAAGAAGAAGAAGAAGAAGAAGAAGAAGAAGAAGAAGAAGAAGAAGAAGAAGAAGAAGAAGAAGAAGAAGAAGAAGAAGAAGAAGAAGAAGAAGAAGAAGAAGAAGAAGAAGAAGAAGAAGAAGAAGAAGAAGAAGAAGAAGAAGAAGAAGAAGAAGAAGAAGAAGAAGAAGAAGAAGAAGAAGAAGAAGAAGAAGAAGAATTTGGTTTGTTCCATGAAATAGTTTTGAAAAACGTCAACCCAAATGTTTATACTTTTAGTATATTGGTTGATGCCTTATCCAAAGAAGGTAAAATCAAAGAAGCTATGAATGTGTTGGCTATGATGATAAAAGATGGTGTAAAATCAGGTGTTGTAACTTATGGTGCTTTGATGGATGGGTATTGCTTAGTTAATCAAGTAAACAAGGCCATAAAAATATTCAACACTATGGTGCACATGGGAGTGATGCCAAATGTTTGGTGCTACAGTATCATTATGAATGGATTGTGCAAGAATAAATTGGTGGACGAAGCCATGAACTTCTTTAAAGAAATGCATAACAAGATAATTGTTCTAGATGTGGTAACTTATAGTACCCTCATTGATGGTTTGTGTAAATCGGGGAAAATCTCTGATGCTTTGGAACTTGTTGATGAGATGCATCGTATAGCTCTGCCAGTTGATGTAATCACTTATAGTTCTCTATTACATGCTTTGTGCTAAAAGAATCATCTTGACCAAGCAATTGCATTGGTTAAGAAAATGAAAGACCAAGGTATTCAGCCAAATATTTTCACATACACTATATTGATTGACGGACTATGCAAAGGTGGAAGGCTTAAGAACGCACAAGTGATTTTTCAAGAGCTTTTGTCTAAAGGCAATCTATCTGTTTGGACTTATAATGCTATGATAAATGGGCTTTGTAAGGAGGGCTTGTTTGATGAAGCACTTGCCTTGTTATCAAGAATGGAAGACAATGGTTGCATTCCTTATGTCGTAAGTTATGAAACAATTGTTGGTTATCTTTTTCAAAAAGGTGAGAGAGATATGGCAAAGAACCTTCTACGTGAAATGATTGTTAAAGGTCTACCGACAATAATAAATACCTCATGAAATTCAATTCTTCATATTATTTATATATTTCATATTCTTGATGGCATACACCAAAATGGGGAAAATTTTATTGGTTAGATGGTGGTAGCATTGTATTCTTATGTGCATATGTACTTATTTAGTTATTTAAAATGAATATGGATGTAATACCTATTATTTTATTATATAAATGTGAAATTTCTACAAGTTAAATGACTTAATTCCGTAAGATTTATGGGTCACATATGTAATTAATTAGTAAAGTGTGTTAGGGTCATTATATAATTAGTCAATAAATTAGGAGTCAAATAATATATAATAGTTTATGGCTAAAGAGCATAATAGTTATGAAAATTAATAGTGTAGATATCAGGCAGTTTCTAATTTAATGAGGGCTGAATTAGAAATACTGCAATTCGAGATATAACTAATAATAGTTATATATAGGGGTGGTGGTCCCCAAGGCAAACACAACAAGACTATTCAGTTTCACAAACCAAAAGGAGAAAACTCTCTGGTTCTCTCTATCCCCATCAAGAGAGCAAGGTCTTCAGGGTGTTTTGTTGAGGAAGATCACTCAACCCATTGGCTCTATCATCATCATCCCAGGATTTCATCAATGGCAATTTCCACAGGTACGCTTCCGCCTTTGGTTATTCATCATGTAATTGGCATGGATTGTTGAGCATAACGTTATAGGGTTTTTTTTCAACAATTGGTATCAGAGCCAACATGTTTAATTCATGATGAAATTCGGTTATTGTCTTTGTTTTAGGATTCAATTTGGGAATTTTGACATGATTGAAATCTTAGGGTTTGTAATTTGTGAATTTGGATATATATTATGGAATCCATATTTTTTTTTTGTTTCCGGTTATAATTTTTTTCGTGTTGATATGCCATTGATGGTTTACTATAAAGATTTTCTATAATTGTTGATTGTTTTGGATGATTGGAACAATTAATGAATCGTGAATAATGCCATGAAATTCTGTTCATATATAAGAAGTTATCTCTCCAGTTAAAACAAGGAAAGCAGTTATTTTACTACACTACAATACATATCCTAACTATTTTTCCAAACCAACATATTTCAAAATTTAACACAAACACCCAACTTGAGAGGAAAACAAAGGAGGATCTTGAAATCATAATCTGTTGGTCACTTCTTTTTCATTTATAAAATGATGATATATGTCTTGTTATCAGGACATATATTTCTGTTTAAAGAATGAATAACAACTGTTTTGAAACTGGACCAACTGATTAAATCATAAACCCGACCTATATAGTCGGTTCACTCAAGCCAGAAAACCAGGGATTCTGTAAACTAGTTGTTGGATTGCTGAGCTGGGTGTAAGTTGGTGGGAACTGTTTAGGATCAGTCTGATTTGTCATACAAGTTTAATCAGTTTTAATATGGAAAAGCCATATTAGCCATATTCTTTTCTCCTTTGCATGTTTTGAACTTTGCTTCTCACATGAGCAGAAACATTTGACCCCTATTTCATATGCACTTTTGATTGTATATGTCCATGTTTTATTTATTATATACTTCGATACAAATGTTTTTTTATTGTAAATTAAAACATTCAATATTTTACAAATGTATGTTGATAAATTTATGACCTGAAAGTATTTTTATATATATTGTTGAACTTAAATATGTAACTTTTTTGTTTATACACTATTGCAAATACATATTATATGCGTGTTATTTTTTTTTTATAATTATCATTTTTTTTATAAAACAATAATTATCAAATACTAATGAAACACAGTTTATATTAGTGAACAATATTTTTTTTTAAATATTGTTTTATTTAGATATAATAAATATATGTTCAAGTCAAGTTTGACATTTTGAATGAGTTAATTGAAACTTGACGTCGCCAAAGTGACCTCTCTTGTCTAAATTGCACGTGAAGAGTGTCAAATAACTGTGTATATGTTTATTCATGCGGGTATTGATCGGCTCAAAGGAAGGTTAATATTTGGCAGAATTACATGTACACCTGCGATGATAAATGTGTGACAATTATTTGCTATACATGTGAGCAGTAAATCGGTCCAAAGGAATATTTATTGTTTGACATGTCTTATTGTCAATATTTGATCGTTGCAACAAGAGTACCACTAGCAGTTGTTGTTACTGTCCAAAGACTTGACATCAATGGTGCACTGGGTATCTTGAGATGGGTTAAATTCCATGATTTGAACATATGTATTTATTTATTTATTGATTTATTTTCCTATAATGTGAGTTTCTAAGTTTCGTTCTTTATTTAATTTTCAGCATCTATTGCTTCCATATCTGCAAATTTGAGTTCTATTCATGTCCTTGATGGGACAAATTTTAAGGAATGGAAAGAGAACATTCTGATTGTTCTTGGCTGCATGGATCTAGACCTTGCATTAATAATTGATCGACCCCCTACTCCTACGGACTCTAGTTCTTCTGAGGAAAAATTAGAGTATGAGAAATGGGATCGCTCAAATCGGATAAGTCTTATGATCATAAAGCGTGGCATTCCTGAGGTCTTTAGAGGTGCTGTCTCGGATGAGATAGTTACAGCTAAATATTTCCTTGTTGAGATGGAAAAACGCTTTGAAAAAAGTGATAAGGCTGAAACAAGTTCTTTGCTTCAGAATTTAATTTCCATGAAGTATCAAGGCAAGGGAAATATAAGAGAGCACATTATGATGATGTCCAACATTGCTTCTAAGCTTAAAGGACTAAAGCTTGAGTTGTCAGATGACTTACTCATTCATTTAGTATTGTTGTTTCTTCCTTCGCAATTCAGTCAGTTTAAGGTGACTTATAATTGTCAAAAGGAGAAATGGACTCTTAATGATCTCATTTCATTATGTGTGCAAGAAGAGGACAGGCTGAAGCAAGGTAGGACTGAAAGCGCTCACTTTACTAGCATCTCTAAAGACAAGGGCAAAAGGAAAAGAATTGAGGAGCCCAAGAACAAAGCTGCTGCTAAGGGTCCAGAACAAAAGAAGCAGACTAAGGATAACAACTGCTTCTTCTGCAAGAGTCCTGGACACGTGAAGAAGGATTGTGACAAATATCACGCTTGGCGTGTTAAGAAAGGTATGATTCTGTCTTTGGTCTGTTCTGAGGTTAATTTAGCTTCAGTACCTGGAAACACTTGGTGGTTAGACTCTGGTGCAACTACTAACATCAGTGTTTCAATGCAGGGTTGCCTGAACTTCCGAAAGCCTAGTGATACTGAAAGATGCATCTATGTAGGAGATGGGAAGAAGGTAGAAGTTGAAGCCATAGGAAAATTTATATTATTATTAAGTTCCGGTCATTATTTGGATTTAGAAGACACTTTTGTTGTACCGTCATTTAGACGGAATTTGGTCTCTATTTCTTATTTGGACAAATCAGGATATTATTGTTCATTCGGGAATAAAGAATTTACTTTGTCTTTAAATTCGAATGTTGTTGGAACCAGTTTACTTTCTGGTTATGATAATCTTGATTTGTTGGAAACTGTGGCTAACTATAATGAAACCTTGAGTGTGGAATCACGTGGTACTAAGCGAAAAATTGACAATTTCAATTCAAGAGTGCTTTGGCACAAGCGTCTAGGTCACATCTCTAGAAATAGAGTTGAACGACTTGTGTCAGATGGAATTTTAGATTCCATTAACTTCACAGACTTTAACGTTTGTGTAGCATGCATTAAAGGAAAACAGACTAAAGATAAGAAATTAGGCGCATATAGAGCTACAGACGTCTTAGAATTGATACATACGGACATCTGTGGGTCATTTCCAACTCCTTCTTGGAATGGTCAACAATATTTTATATCATTCATTGACGATTATTCTAGATATGCCTACCTTTACCTAATTCACAAAAGTCTCAATCAATAGACGTGTTCAAATCCTTTAAGGCAGAAGTTGAGAATCAACTTAATAAGAGAATTAAAAAGGTCAAATCTGATTGTGGTGGTGAGTACTACGGCAGATATGACGGTTCAGGCGAACAACGTCCAGGACCATTTGCCAAATACATAGAGGAATGTGGAATCGTCTCACAATACACTATGTCGGGGTCACCCAGCATGAATGGTGTAGCTGAAAGACGAAACATGACTCTTGAGGATATGGTAAGGAGTATGATTTGTCATTCCACCTTGCCAAAGTCACTCTGGGGAGAGGC
Source organism: Cicer bijugum (assembly GCA_037974875.1). Taxonomy (NCBI): domain Eukaryota; kingdom Viridiplantae; phylum Streptophyta; class Magnoliopsida; order Fabales; family Fabaceae; genus Cicer; species Cicer bijugum. The sequence continues at coordinate 655,657 of JBBPBT010000770.1, read as the reverse complement.
ATTAAAAACAGCAGCATACATTCTTAATAGAGTACCAACTAAGGCAGCGACTAAAACACCTTATGAGCTTTGGATTGGGCGTAAGCCTAGTCTGAAGCACCTTCATGTTTGGGGATGTCCAGCTGAGGCAAGGCCCCGAACAATTAGCAAGGCCCTTCATGCAAGGCCCTTTGGGGATGTCCAGATGAAGCACCTTCATGCAAGGCCCCGAACAATTAGCAGCTATTTTATAGGGTACTCAGAAAAATCAAGGGGCTATAAATTTTATGATCATAATTTGAGAACAATTTTTGAGACGGGAACGACAACGTTCTTTGAGGATATTGAGTTTGGGGGGAAGATTAAGGTTAAAGATTTTGTCTTTGAGGAAGAATCGGTAACAATTCCAGAACTGTTTCTTCCACCAGTTGACTTTCCCATTATTGAACAAACTCAAGATGATCTGGTTGTTCAGGAAGAACAAAATCCAGATCAAATTCAAGATCCTCAAAAACAAGTGCCTCAAGAGCCAGCTCCATTGCGGAGATCCACTAGAGAAAGGAAAAATGCTATTTCGGATGATTATGTAGTATTTATCAATGAGGTAGAGGAAAATGTTGGCATGACGGAAGACGACCAGGTCAACTTTCATCAAGCCATGCAAGATTCCCATTCAGATAAGTGGATCGAAGTAATGAATGAGGAGTATAAGTCTATGCAAGACAATTCAGTTTGGGAACTTATTCCATTACCTGAAGGAGTGAAACCCATTGGTTGCAAATGGATTTTTAAAACCAAGCAGGATTCCAATGGTAATGTGGAGAGATATAAGGCACGTCTTGTAGCTAAGGGCTATAATCAAAAGGAAGGGATTGATTATAAAGAAACTTTCTCTCCGGTTTCATCGAAGGACTTTTAAGAATAATCATGGCTCTTGTTGCTCACTTTGACTTGGAGCTTCATCAAATGGATGTAAAGACAGCGTTTCTCAATGGCGACATTGATGAGACGATCTATATGGTGCAGCCAGAAAACTTTGTGTTGGGAGACCCAAAGAATATGGTGTGCAAACTAAGAAAATCCATTTATGGGCTAAAACAAGCTTCTCGTCAATGGTACCATAAATTTCATCAAGTAATTCTCTCATTTGGTTTTGAGATGAATACAGTTGATGATTGTGTGTATCATAAGTTCAGTAGGAGCAGACATATTTTCCTAGTCTTGTATGTCGATGACATACTGCTTGCCATTAAGGATATAGGCATGTTGCACGAAACTAACAAATTTCTATCAAAGCATTTTGAGATGAAAGATTTTGGTGACGCCTCTTTTGTATTAGGAATTCAGATACACCGAGACAGATCTCGAGGTATTCTTGGATTGTCACAAAAGAGCTATATCGATAAGGTTCTCAAAAGGTTTGGGTTACAGGATTGCAAACCAGGGGACACCCCAGTTGCTAAGGGAGACAAGTTTAGTCTCAAACAGTGTCCTAAGGGAAGTTTGGAAATTCAAGAAATGCAAAAGATCCCTTATGCTTCAGCTGTAGGGAGTCTTATGTATGCCCAAGTATGTATGCGTCCAGGCATAGCATTCATAGTAGGGATTTTAGGCATATATTTAAGCAATCCAGGTCTTGACCATTGGAAAGCAGCCAAGAGGGTCATGAGATATTTGAAGAGAACAAGAAACTACATGCTCACATATAGGAGGTCAGACCAGTACGGGTGATCATTGATGGGTTTAGTTATGCTTATTATGACGAAAACCTCTTTGGTTTCATGTGCTGATATGATTAATGCACGGGACAATTTGGACGTCATAAAGTCTAACACGCTCATAAAGTCTAACACGCTCCTAAGGATACATGTGTGACCAGTGGGAGATTGTAAGATTTATGGGTCACATATGTAATTAATTAATAAAGTGTGTTAGGGTCATTATATAATTAGCCAATAAACTAGGGGTCAAATAATATATAATAGTTTATGGCTAAAGAGCATAATAGTTATGAAAATTAATAGTGTAGATATCAGGTAGTTTCTAATTTAATGAGGGGCTGAATTAGAAATACTGCAATTCGGGATATAACTAATAATAGTTATATATAGGGGTGGTGGTCCCCAAGGCAAACACAACAAGACTATTCAGTTTCATAAACCAAAAGGAGAAAACTCTCTGGTTCTCTCTATCCCCATCAAAAGAGCAAGGTCTTCAGGGTGTTTTGCTGAGGAAGATCACCCAACCCATTGACTCTATCATCATCATCCCAAGATTTCATCAATGGCAATTCCCAAAGGTACGCTTCCGCCTTTGGTTATTCATCATGTAATTGGCATGGATTGTTGATCATAACGTTATAGGTTTTTTTTCAACATATTCTTCTTTAGTTTGATGATTTCTGTTATCCCATCAAGTCCTCTTATTATTAAATTGAGCATTTAAGCCCTATACATGGGACTTATGTGTTGGCAATAATTCCTTGATGGGTCTTTATTTATAGGAATGCTCCTAATACTGTTTTGTTTCTATATGTTACTCTTAATTTTAATTCTGCTTTTTCTGTTTTTCAGCACTTGTGTTACTTGCTATTTAATTTGTTTCAGTTCTGTATGTCAGCTTTGATTATAAGCTTATCCTATTCCAGAATGTTTTACTCTTCCTTCTGACTCATTCTATCCCTCCTTCTGAATGTTTCTCTTAGATTCCCTTTCAACTTGATTCTTATCTTTCCATTAGCATATGTAGGAGCAAGTGCCTCTGAGCTATTACGTGTCTTATTTGGCTATTTCTAGGCAAAGCTGTCAAAAGGTTATGTTACTATCCTTAGTACTCCCTAACTGTATTTCATCTTATTTCATCTTATTTCATCAATATCACTTCATTATTTGATACTTTTTTCATCAAATCACATTGGTAACCGATACATTACATCGGATTATTAGCATCAACAGTCACATGATGTGTCAGAGCACCAAGTTTGGGATACTAAATTGTCAGGACCAGTGAGTATTGTCTGAGTATGTTGTGAGTTAATATGAACTAACAGTGGAGGTAAATTATGTGGTATATTCGAAAAGTCCTTCTCTACACATTCAAATAGTAAGGCTATTGTCAAAGAATGAAGGATACTTATGAAGCACCGATTCTGGCACTTTGACATCGATTATATTTTGAGAAAATGAAAAAGTGATTGAACGCAACAATATATGTCGATGTTGTGTCGGTATTTGACACTCACATGTGTCAGATACCAGACACGTCATTAATCTGAAGTGTCAATGCTACCTACTACATACTATCTTATCCCTTAAATTTATGGGTTTCTTTATTTTTCGAGAAAAAAACAATTTCAGGATATCATAAGAGTTGAATGAACGTTGATTTGGAAGAAAAATCTAGAGAAAAGGATGGGAGACGATGTATTGCATTGATGTGGATTACAAGAAATATGGCCTTGTCAAACAATATTGCTGAAGTAGCATCCAGTTCTTTTCGCAGTCTAGTTGGTTCAAAATGGAATTCCTTCTAGGTGCATGTTTCAAAAGTTCTCTGTGGATACTTCCTTTGTGTTTGTATATCTTTAAATAGAAAAAGGCTCGACGGGAAAACAAATTCTCATTCCATAATTTTTTGTTGGTTTGGTTGAGAGAGACTAGTCTCTCTAATTCGAGGAGGTTGTGTTAGTTTTCTTAGGGTTATTGGCTGATTTTATAGAGATTGTTATTGGCTGATTTTATAGATATTTTTGCATTGCTTTATATACCAGATTTAACATATACTTTATATGTGATATGAAACAAAGACAGTAGGACTCGATTTGTTGAAAGTTTATTCAAATTTTGAAATTTGAAGTTGAAGTTACTTTGTTACATATTGATGGCTCCAACTTGTATGAAAAAAAAGGCATGCTTTTTACAAATTAGTTTTATTATTTTCCACGAAGGATGGTGTGTAGTAATATTTTTCTGAATTTGTATAAAGTGTTGTCGGACTAGTTGCTGTAAACATTTTTAGATTGTCTAATTAAGATTGGATGGTTTAAATTTAAGACAATTTTTTATTTTTATTTTTATCCTATCATAATCGGACAATCTCAAATTTGCTGAAGGCTTGACTGCATCGGCTTGTGACTCCACAACTTTCGTGTTCACATGACTCACAATTTTGGTCCCTTTATTTCACTACCAAAAACCACCCATCACTATTTACAACAATCTCCATCAGTGTCTCTCCAACATTTAAGTCTAGTTTCTCAAATTTTAAATTGAAGTTGAATATTGTATCAGAGTTTTGTTTAAAAAATTGACTATGACATTTTATATCTTATCTAAATAAATGATGACAAGAAGCAAACACTTTCATTTACATTAATTATATTTCCCATTTTTAAATTAAATTCATTGGGTCAGTGATTTATCCCCACATGTTTATGCCACTTTCTCAATAGTAAGAAGTCCACTAAGTGATGTTTCGCGGTTGATTGTAGATGATAGACAAATCCTATAGTTGTTAAAAGTGTGCCTTTGCCTCAAATTTAGTGATGATAATCTAATTTTTATCTTATCACTTTTTCAAAATATGACTTAATTAAGCAATAAAACCGTTTGCCTTGAGATTTAAGGGCCATTAATTGTTCTTTTTGAAACAACATATCCTATTATAGTTATAGCTATTTTGAAGAGTAAGCTGGCCCAACATTGTTGTAAGCTTAAAAGTAAATTTTGTAGTTAAATCTTAGATCAACTATCGATATTATTAGCGTAAGCTTAAAAGCAAATTTTGTACTTAGATATTAGATCATCTATCGATATTGTTAGATTAGACGTTTTGTCCTGAGTTCAACTCGAACTTTAATAAAGAAAATAGTATAATATAATTTATCTTTTTTTACGATATCTTTTTTTATGTTCACTAATTTAATACAATTTTTAAATATTATTGTGAGTTATTTTTAGAATAATTATTCGCTATTATTTGAATTTTTAATTTAATTTGTTCTTTGTTATAAAAAAAAAGATAAAAAAGAATGCAAATAATATATATATATATATATATATTATATATTATATATTATATATTATATTATTTCTTAATAAATGAGATAGGAAGACCGAAATTCTAAAAGAGAAAAATTAAAGTTTGTTACAAAAGAAAAGGGCGTGGAACATGTGTAGCACAAAATGCACAAAAATAACAAAATTTTTTGTTGAGGTATGAAAAAAGATCCCCCACATATTAAAAAGGAGGAGAGTCACACGTTAAAAAAGTAACAGCACATAGAAGGGACTAGAGGACATGAGAAAAAATAGGAACAATAATGAGACCAAAGGGAAATTTGAGAAAGTAAAAATATTCATTTTTGAGTGTTGGAAGTTGGGCTAAAATGTTTTAAGTTTTAGAGTAAAAACTATCTTTTTTACGGATTTTTTTATTATTCTTTTTAATTTAATGAACACCATTATTTATGTTTTGATTTTCATAATAATAACGAGTAATTAAATTCTTTTATAAAGTTCTTGGTGAATCATACAATTAAAATATTCTTGTATTATTTAATTAAATTTTTCTATTGCTCTAATCACATGTTAGGATCGATAATTTTTTGTATGTTGATAATCAATTACTTATTAGCGGTTGATGAATTTATAGGATAATTGTCACTAACCCATATTAAAATATTAATATCTTAATAAAATATCTAAATATTTTGTGACTTTGTGTCATATCATCTCGTTCAATCTCTAAGTTTATTCTTAAATGAGATAGATAACATTAATGGATAAACTTTTTGGTAATAGAAAAATTATAGAATAATTTTATTAATTAAAACTTTTTAAAATTTCGCGAATAAATTTATATTTGATGAGATTTTGTACCTTAGCTTAGAAAAATATAATGATATCAAATTCTCATTACAGTCGATGAATAAATATCTCGTCAAATTCTAGTGGCATTCAGAGTTCGTTAAAACTTAAATAACGGGTATATCTTATTCGTTTTCTTAAAAATCAATAAATATATTTTTTTTTATAATTTTGGCAATGTCAAGACACTCACATAGTCATATATTATCAAGGAAACTTTTTGACTCATTTTTCATAAATTAATATACAAATTAGACACAGTGACGGCAAATTTACAAACAAATAGATAATGTACATGATAATATACGAGAAATAACTAATAATAAATACAAATAATTAATAAAGTTATTCATATTTTTATTCAATATTTTTTTAATTTGGTCACGTATAAGGTAAACAATTAAAATAAAATAAAAGACAAAATTATATATA
>JBBPBT010000770.1:637419-649009 GCA_037974875.1 Cicer bijugum | reverse complement strand
ATATATATATATATATATATATATGGTTTTTGACAAAGTTAAATATATATGGTTTGTAGGTGTATTTCAATTTTTGATGATTCATTTAGATAATTTTTATTTGGTTATTTAAGTTATATTTTATTTGTAGTGTTATATATTTGTTTCACTTTCAATAATAATTAATATAATTAAAAATATCTAATCATTAAAACACTTTATTAAATATTACAATAATATATCATTTATACTAATCATTTAAAAAAATATTTAGTAAATCTTATAAATGACAATATATCATTCATACTAATTCTTTAAGAAACATTCACCATAATATATCATTTATATTAATCTTTCAAAAAACATTCACAAAATCTTATAAATGTCTACATTTAACAAATTTTTTTACAATCATTTAAACACGTGAATAACCTTAAAAACTTGATGATAAAGTTATATCTACATAATCAGTATCATTAACTTTCTTCACTTACAAAATTCCTCCAATGTCTAACAATCTTGCCTTAAGGTTCAACTGCAGATCGCCATGATCAGACTCATTCAATTGTACTTCCTCGGAATCACTAGGTTTGTCAGGCCCTACCTATATGATGACAAAAAAATATTTACTTCACAAATTCTTAATATTTATTTTCTCCCCTCATTGGCATATGATACTCCATTAAGATCGTCATCTCAAACACAAATTGGAATCACTATTATTTCATCAACTATGGAGTTATTTCAATACTTTCATCACAAATTTATATCATCACAATCATTAATCACACATCATTATAATCACATAAACTCATCATAATTTTATAGCATCTTACCATCAATCATACCTCGTCACATAAACTTATCACACATTTATAACATCACAATTATCAATCATACATCATCATCATCATGATCACATTATATTATCACAATTCATTCATTTTTTATTATCACATCAAATAAACTCATCTAATCAAATATAAACATAAAATTCATTCGACACCCATTAACACAATAAAAGAAATTGAATCAATCAACACCTTACAAATATTTCTATTCTATATTTTAATCTCACAACTTCTATATTTTTATATTAATTAATTTATCCCTCAGGTGAATACTGTCGTATGTAGCGAGCCCCGAATAAATCGTTGGGAAATACGGTTTTTCCGTTCCTCTCACAATATATTAGACTCATGAATTCAATCGTTCTCCCATCCCTTACCTCGATTGGAGATTCTGTACAATGTGACGAGGTATAAGGAATTCTGCAGCGACACCGAACTTGAATATCTTATCAATTCTACATCTCATTTTGTCGATCATCATAACTAATGATTAGCAGACGCAACAAGCAACCCGAATAAAATAAATTATTTATCCTTCATAATAAAATCTTAAAATGATATACGATTATCATATAATATATAATTATTATATACAAATAATAATGTCCATATAAATCGGACTATTTATTCAAAACTAACAATATTTAAAACTTTTGACAATGAAAAAAAAAACTATAATATGCACAAATCATCTATTTTCAACTAATCGAATATGAATAACTCCAACTTTAAACCAAAACAAATATGTTAAATATCATATACTACATAATGCCTCTATTTGTTTTATATAATTGTTGTTTATATGGTTAAAATGGAATATACAATATATCTTTTCTAAGTGAAATTAAAAGTTTAAATTCAGGCAAAAAAAATTTGCACAAAACATAAAACTGAATTTTAATTTTTAATACAAAATCATATCAATTTTTCAAAATTAGAATTATTATAAAAATATATCTAAAATAATTGTATCAATTAAGAATATAAAATAGTTTTACCAAATTTAACTCAATAAATATTATTTCTCCAATTAGAATCAGCGTTATATATATACTACAATTAAATTTCATTTGTAGTTTTAGTCAAAATTTATGATTGATGTTAAGGTTAGAGGAAAAATATATAGTGGGAAAAGCACTAACTAAGAAGAATCAAAGACGTCAAAATAGTTTTCACTATAGTGGTGGCTCGGTTGTAGCTATGGTGTCGTTCCCACTGTGATTCATTTTTGAAACAAGTTTATCTTGTGAAAATAAAATAGACGAAAGTGAATAGGAAAACGAAAAAAGTTTGCTATCAGTATGTATTTTTTTGTAAGCTCTGTTCATAGTAATAGTACAAGTAGAGAAAATATGAGGTAGTAGTAGTTTACTGTGACGGGAGGGCATGAAATTCTTTGTTTTTTTTTTTCAATAGAATGTCACCGACTCTTGAAAGAAAATAAAATGTCTTAATTAGAATTCATGTTGATTATTGGAATTGAATAACGTATGTATGAGTAGTGAATGACAAATTAAAAATCATTACTAAAATAATGAATTGGTGATGTTTTGAATAGTAATAAAAATAATAAAATTACCAGTGAAAAAAAAAATATCATGAGTAATTAATGGAAAAAAAATAGAAAATTTAATTTACCATAAATGAGAGAGAAATTTGGAACTAATAAATTGAAGTAGTCAAAATAGCTTCCAAATATATATCCTATAAAATCTATTTAACATCGTTTGAATGAAATATTATTCTAAAACAATAATTCTATAAGAACCACATAAATTCCAACAATTAAATTAGCTAACGTTTGCTAATTAAAAACATAACGTACACATATCTTATCAATAAATAAATTTCATTGTAAAACCCTTAATTATCAATTTCAATAATTATGAAATATTACTTTTAATTTGATTATTCGAAAGTAACATTTTTTACATACTTTTGGCACACTTGGTATATTTTCTTTTAATTCGTGATCATATAGAATAAATCATTAAATAATAGTTCTAGATAATTACTAGGATATAGGTGTTGGTATATAAAATAATAGGAAAATATTGGTGTGTTAAATTATTTATGTGCAAATGTCATTGATGTAAAATTAACATGGATAAACTACATTTTCAATTATAGTGTCACATCAAAATGTCTAACAACAAAAGACTACAAATGAACTATTTTAATTGATATTTTACAATGACATTGATGTATTTGTCAATTCACAAAATTCAATGACTAATTTGATCAACGCTTATCATTTTATGGACCAATTTTCATATTCACTATGCTTTTTTTGATAAGATCTTAATATTTTATTATAATAATTCGATAAAATTGTTAAATTTGTGTAATATAATATAACTTAAAGACTAATGATGCAAACTGAATGCCACTTAAATGATAAAATAAAATAAAAATTTAAAATACTAAAGATATATTAAAATTGGGTTTTGCTACATACCTAATTGTTCCTAGCTACCACCATGACATTTTTATCTCACCATTATTCTTAGGACTTCTTGCTCCAATTATCCACTGATGTGCACATTACACTGTAGTCCAACACCCGCCCCCTATTTAGGATAAATTGTCCCCTATTTAGGACCATAGATCCGTTATCAGAAAATTGAGAAAGTTGCAATACCATTGATAATGGATGCCTGAAAGTTAAGACAATATTTCCTCGCTCATCCATTACTACCATTAAGCATATCTTGTTCCGACCCGACCCTATTAAGTGTGACAAGAAAGTGATTGCATATGCCTTTGATAATCACATCAAGCGTTTGATCATCTAACTGTGATTTATTATATATCCTCTAATAAAGTCAACATTTTGAAGAAAATCAGCTGTCTAAAGAAATAAAGTCAATGTTATGAAGAAATTCAAAGCTCTGAAAGTCAAGGATCCGATTAAGTCATTGCTACAAGGAAGACAAAGATTTGTGCATCCTCTAATGATCACCATAAATATGTTTTGTCTGATGAAGGTCACGTATCTTCTACTTCCTCTATCTTCATGCCAATATACACAAAATTATTGATAAGGATTCATTTCAAAAATGTTGAAAGAATTGATACGAAACTATATACACTGGTTTTGAAAACTTCATGATATGTTGATTGTGCATTTTAGTCAAATAGCACCAACTCTAAAAAAATTGAGATTTGACCGTTTTCTCCTTTGTTGTTATGAAATCTAGAGATTATAGGACATAATGTTATAATATGAAAAAGAGAGAAACATAATAATAAAATATGTATTTATTCTTTAATTTATAACTATACTTATTTTTGCATGATAAAAAATTTGTTTTTATTTATTTAATTTCAGTAAATTAAATTTGTTTAAGTTTTTAAATTATGTTTGTTAACTTTAATAAAAATAATAATTTTAAAAGGATGCATGAAATTCAAGCAAATATAAAACAATAAAATAATTCACTTCAGTATATTTAATCCAAAAATTCGTATGCACGTAGTTAAATTAAATATCAAAAGTAGATAATTTAAAATTTTAAATTCTCTAAATTTAAACATCCCTTAATCTCTCAATAGAAGTATAAGTTATACAGATAATACATTAATTAAAATTTCACACAGTTTAAAAATATTTTATATATTATTTAATTACATCAAAATTAAAGTTTCATACATTTTATTAATCATTGTTAATCTTAATAATATAAATGATCTTAAATTTGTATAATATTATACATGTATGATCTAAATAATATAAATTTTAAATAAAAATAAAATAAACAAATTTAAAAGAAATATAAGTGATCAAAAGAAATTGAAGGAGATTTAAATGGAGGGAATCGAATTATCCAAATTCAAAATAATAAAGTTTAATTGCAATTTTGGTACCTGTATTATTATCAATTCACGAAATTGGTCTCCCTATTTTAAAAGTTGACATTTTTGTCCCCTCTTTCAGACTTTTGAACAAAAAAATCACAATTTGACATATTTTTATTGAAGTGGAATATATTTCTATAACATAGAATTATCTAGATACATCAATTATTTATATGCCATTAATTAAAATAAAAATATAAAAAAATTCTAAAATTTAAATTTAAATTTTTATTACGTTTTATTCTTATTTTATTGGTGTCAATCATGAGACAAAATTATCGACTTTTAAAATAAAAATATCAATTTTGTAAATCAATAAACATAAGAGATTAAAACTACAATTAAGTCAAAAAATTAAAAGTACAATGAGGTTAACCTGCAGCCAGTAGTGACAGTCCATTCTAATCATTGTAATGATGTTGATGATGCTATTTCCTCAAATACTCTTATGAAAGGTCTATGTCTTAACAACAAGGTTTAGGAAGCTCTGCATTTTCATGATCATGTGGTGGCAAAGGGATTTCAGTTGGATCAAGTTAGTTATGGGATCTTGATCAAGTTAGTATAACATAATCATTGATAGTTTATGTAAAGATAAATCTATAAACTATGCCTGCGAGTTATATTCTGATATGATTGCAAAGAAAATATATACCAGTGTTGTCACTTTCAATACTCTAGTATATGGATTTTTCATTGTTGGTCAATTGAAAGAAGCATTTGGTTTATTCTATAAAATGATAATGAAAAAACTCTATCCGAAAGTTTATACTTTTAGTATACTGGTTGATGCCTTGTGCAAAGAAGGAAAGGTGAAAGAAGCTATCATTTGTGTTGGCTATAATGATAAAAGATGGTGTAAAACCGGAGGCTGTAATGTATGGTGCTTTGATGGATGGGTATTGCTTAGTTAATGAAGTGAACAAGGCCATAAAAATATTCAACACTGTGGTGCCAAATGTTTGGTGCTACAATATCATTATTAATGGATTGTGCAAGAATAAAATGGTGGATGAAGCCATGAACTTTTTTAAAGAAATGCATAACAAGATGATTGTTCCTGATGTGGTAACTTATAATACTCTCATTGATGGTTTGTGTAAATTGGGAAAAATCTCTTATACTTGGGAACTTGATGAGATGCATTGTATAGGTCTACATGTTAATGTAATCACTTATAGTTCTCTATTACATGCTTTGTGCAAAAATAATCATCTTTATCATGCAATTGAATTGGTTATAAAATGAAACACCAAGGTATTCATCTAAATGTGCTCACATTCAATATTGATGGACTATGCAAAGGTGGAAGACTTAAGAATGCACAAGTGGTGTTTCATGATCTTTTGACTAAATGCTACCAATTAACTGTTTGCACATATAATATTATAATAAATGGGTTTTGTATGGATTGCTTGTTTGATGAAGCACTTGCTTTGTTATCAAGAATGGAAGACAATGGTTGTATTCTTGATGTTGCAAGTTATGAAACAATTATTTATTGTTATTACTAATTTGAAATTAGATAATTCTAGAACCATGTAGAATTCTATGTAAGAATCTAGAAGTGTTTTAACTACAAAAATAATTGTGGGAAGCTACTCGAAGTCACTATTAATTAGGAAGCTCCTAGAAGTCACTATTAATTAGGAAGCTCCTAGAATGCGGTATTAATTAGGAAGCTCCTAGAAATGTGTCTAGAGTTTTCTATTTGTACCTATAAATACTTACTTATACTTGACATTAAGCATCAAGCAAATTGAGAGTTTTCTATTAGAAATACATCCTTTCTATAACAAAGTGGTATCTAGAGCTTGGTTGTGAGAGTTGAGAAATGGCGACTCGTGATTACACTACTTTTCACTTTCCTCTTCTAAAGAAAGAGAATTATGAAAAATGGTGCCTTCGTATGAAAGCATTGCTTGGCTCTCAAGGTGTATGGGAGATTGTTGAAAAAGGCTATGATGAGCCACAAGATGAAGAGGCATTGTCTCAAGTAGCGAAAGAGGCTTTGGCAAAAGCAAGGAAGAAAGATCAACAAGCTCTTACTCTCATTCATCAATGCTTGGATGATTCTATTTTTGAGAAGGTTGTCGATGCTACAAATTCAACGGAAGCTTGGAAGATTTTGGAAAAATCACTTCAAGGCATTGACAAGGTGAAGAAGATAAGACTTCAATCTCTAAGGGGAGATTTCGAAGCTTTGAAGATGAAGGATACCGAATCAATTTCAGATTATTGCTCAAGGGTGAAGACAATTGTTAATTAAATGAAGAGATATGGAGACAAGATAGAAGATGTTCGTGTAGCGAAGAAAATTCTTCGCTCATTGACTCCTAAATTTGATTATGTGTTATTGAGGAATCGAAAGATCTTGACTCAATGTCCATTGAGGAATTAGAAGGTTCATTGCAAGCTCAAGAAGAAAGAATGAAGAAAAGGCAAGAGGAGCCATTAGAGCAAGTTCTCAAGATCAAAGCTTCGTTGAAGGATAATAGAGGATTCAATAGTCAAAACGGACATGGACGTGAATAAGGAAGAGGACGAGGAAGTGGTCGTGGCCAAGGAGGAAGAGGAAGTGGTTTCAACCGTGAATCAAACTACGAAGAAAGAAGTCACTCATCACTAAGAGTTCTTGGAAGAGGAAGAGGTTATGGCTATAATCAAAGTGAAAGGAGGTATGACAAATCTAAAGTTGAATGTTATAACTGTCATGAATTTGATCATTTTTCTTGGGAATATCGTAATGCTCCTAATCAAGAGGAAGAAGAGGCTAATCTTATTGACGAAGATGAAGAGTCAACTTTGTTGCTAACACTCAAGGAAAAAGAGAGATGTTAATAGTTCATGGTACTTGGACAATGGTGCAAGTAACCATATGTGTGGATACAAAGAGAAATTTGTGGAGCTTAATGAAAAGATGAATGGAAATGTTTCCTTTGGAGATTCATCAAAAGTGAAAATTGAAGGAAAAGGTACAATTCTAATCTCTTCTAAAGATGGAAGCTATAAGTTGATTAGTGATGTATACTATGTTCCTAAATTAAAGAGTAAAATTTTGAGTTTGGGTCAACTTCTTGAAAAAGGATATGAAATTCTGATGAAAAATAAATATCTTTGGCTTAGAGATCAAAATAACAATTTAATTGCTAAAGTTCTTATGTCAAAAAATAGAATGTTTATCTTGAACCTAAGAACTATTGAAGCAAAATGTTTGAAGATGAGTGTCCAAGATGAAGCATGGCGTTGGCATATGAGGTATGGCCACTTGAACTTTAGTACAGTTAAAATTATGGGAAAAAAGGGTATGGTGAAAGGGATGCCCTCAATCAATCATCCAAATCAATTGTGTGAAGGTTGTCTTCTTGGCAAGCAAGCTAGAAAAAGTTTCCCTAAAGAAGCCACATCAAGAGCAACTAAGCCACTGCAACTTGTGCATACTGACTTGTGTGGACCAATCAATCCATCTTCATTTGGTAAGAGTAAATATTTCATTCTCTTTAATGATGATTTTAGTAGAAAAACTTGGATTTATTTCTTAAAACAAAAATCAGAAGCTTTTGTAGCTTTCAAGAAATTCAAAGCTCTTGTAGAGAAGGAGAGCGGTCATGAAATCAAAGCTTTGAGATCTGATCGAGGAGGTAAATTCACTTCGAAGGAGTTTAATGAATTATGTGCAACTCATGGAATTCATCGTCCATTGACAGTTCCAAGATCTCCGCAACAAAATGGAGTGGCCGAGAGAAAGAACAGAACTATTTTGAACATGGCAAGATGTATGCTAAAATCCAAAAGGATGCCAAAGGAGTTTAGGGCTGAAGCAGTTTCTTGTGCGGTCTATTTGGCAAATCGCTTTCCAACTTCAAATGTCAAAGACCAAACCCCGCTAGAAGCATGGAATGGAAGAACGCCTAGTGTTAATCATTTGCGTGTCTTTGGAAGCATAACATATACACATGTGCCACAACAAGAAAGATCCAAACTTGATGATCGAAGCATCAAATATGTTTTTGTTGGCTATGATCCACATTCTAAAGGTTACAAGTTGTACAACCCATGCAATAATAAGGTAATGGTGAGTCGTGATGTTGAATTTGATGAAGATGCTACATGGACTTGGGAGGATCAAGAAGAAACAAATTATAATTTCCTTCCATATTTTGAAGAAGATCAAGAGGCCACAACACCAGTTCAAGATGCAACTCCACCTTCTTCATCTCTGTCTTCACCTACTTCTCTAAATGAAAGTTCAAGCGAGAGACAAAATAAGATGAAAGATATAGAAGACATTTATGAAAGGTCAACTGAAATTACTCTTGACCTTGAAGAGTTGTATTGTGTCTTGGCGGATAGTGAGCCATTAAATTATGGAGAAGTAATGAAAGATAAAAGGTGGAGATAAGCCATGAACGAGGAGATCAAATCAATTGTGAAGAACAACACTTGGGAATTAGCAACTCTTCCAGAATGCCATGAAGCAATTGGAGTCAAATGGGCGTACAAGGCTAAAAAAAATGCTAATGGAGATATTGAAAAATACAAAGCAAGACTTGTTGCAAAAGGCTACAAACAAAAAACATGGAGTTGACTATGAAGAAGTTTTTGCACCAGTTGCTCGCATGGACACTATTCGTTTGTTAATCTCTGTAGCAGCTCAAAATAAGTGGAAACTTTATCAATTTGATGTAAAATCGGCATTTCTAAATAGCTATCTTGAAGAAGAGGTCTATGTTGAGCAGCCAATGGGGTACGTGATTAAAGGACATGAAGATAAAGTTTTGAGATTAAGAAGAGCACTGTATGGATTAAAGCAAGCACCAAGAGCATGGAATAGTCGCATCAACCAATACTTCCAAGACAATGGGTTTGCTCGTTGTCTCAATGAATATGTTCTTTATGTTAAAATTTGTGATAATGGAGATATTTTGATTGTTTGTCTTTATGTGGATGATCTTATATTCACTGGGAACAATCCAATTTTGTTTGAAGAGTTCAAAAAGGCCATGGCGCTTGAGTTTGAGATGACTGATATCGGGCTGATGTCATACAACTTAGGCCTAGAAGTAAAGCAATTGGAAGAAGGTATATTTATTTCTCAAGAAAACTATGCAAAGGAAGTTTTGAAGAAATTTAAAATGTTTGATTGCAATCCGGTGAACACACCAATGGAGAGAGGATTGAAGTTGTCAAAGTTTGAAGATGGACAAAAGGAGGACCCTTCTTTTTTCAAAAGCCTCGTTGGAAGCCTAAGATACTTAACATGTACAAGACCTGACATTCTATATGCGGTTGGAGTAGTGAGTTGTTTCATGGAAGCTCCTACTACTACACACATGAAAGTCACTAAGAGGATACTTCGCTACCTTAAAGGTACGCTTGATTATGGACTATTTTACTCTTCTTCTAATGATTTTAAATTTTTTGGATTTTGTGATAGCGACTTTGCAGGAGATATTGATGATAGAAAGAATACTAGTGGCTTTATATTTTTCATGGGAGACTGTGCTTTTTCATGGAGCTCAAAGAAGCAACCTATTGTCACACTTTCAACATGTGAGTCAGAGTATGTAGCAGCAACATCTTGCATTTGTCATGCTATTTTCTAAGGAGATTATTGGAGGAACTTCATATACCACAAAAGGAAGCTATTGATATTTATATAGACAACAAGTCGGCACAAGCACTTGCAAAGAATCCAGTGTTTCATGATCGTAGCAAGCACATAGACACAAGGTACCATTTCATTAGAGAATATATTGCCAAGAAAGAAGTTGAGCTTAAATATGTGAAGACTCGAGATCAAGTTGCAGACATTTTTACAAAGCCATTAAAGTTTGAAGACTTTCAAAGGCTAAGAGCAAGACTTGGAATGAAGAAGAAAATTTCAAATTAAGGGGGAGCAATGTTATTACTAATTTGAAATTAGATAATTCTAGAACCCTGTAGAATTCTATGTAAGAATCTAGAAGTGTTTTAATTACAAAAAAAAAATTGTGGGAAGCTCCTATAAGTCACTACTAATTAGGAAGCTCCTAGAAGTCAGTATTAATTAGGAAGCTCCTAGAAGTCAGTATTAATTAGGAAGCTCCTAGAAGTCAGTATTAATTAGGAAGCTCTAAGAAATGTGTCTAGAGTTTTCTATTTGTACCTATAAATACCTACTTGTACTTGACATTAAACATCAAGCAAATTGATAATTTTCTATTAGAAATATCTCTTTTCTCTAACATTTATGGCTTCTTTGAGTAAGATGAGAGAGATAAGGCAGAAAAGCTTCTTCGTGAAATGTTTTCTAGAGGTCTATTTGAACTCAATTTGCTACATCTATTTGTTCTTAGCAAATCAGGTCTCTCAAGGAGAATGCACTTTTTGTTTATAGGGTTTATGACAATGTGAAATTAGTTAAGAGTTAAAGACTACACCTATACGTAGAGCTGTGCATGGTTGGTTTTTTAAAAAACCAATATATGGATTTAGATTTATAACTAAATTTTGGTTTAAAATCGGTTATGAAACCAATTGTAAAATTGGTTATGGTTAAATAACCTATTTTTAATCAAGCAACTGGTTTCGAAAACTTCAATTTTAAAATTAATTTTTAATTTTTTTTCAAGAAATAACTTTTTTTATTTTTTTTTTAAATTTCTCATTTTTTTTTTTGATTTTTTTCGATAAAAAAATAATTTACAAAATATTAGAGGGCTATAAGGCTCCTCACTTTTATATCTCTATTATTTTAATATATTTATTAGTTTTGATTAATTTCATGACATTTATCAATTTTAACATTTTCTTACCATCAAATTTTTATCATTTAACTAGCTTATTTTTACTATTTTATTAGTTTTTTTATCAATTAATGTTTTGTATCAATTAAATTTGATAATTCGCGATAGTTGAGT
>JBBPBT010000770.1:604897-617937 GCA_037974875.1 Cicer bijugum | reverse complement strand
ATAAAAAGTTTCATGAGTCAATTTAATAAAAGTTGATATTTCATATTTAGTGTTTTTTTAATTTTTTGTAAACTAATCAAAATTTATTTTGATAAGAGATTAATATAAAAAACTTTTGTTAAAACTAACTAAATAAAACTTGAATTTAAAAATCAAAATAATAGTTCAATCTATATTTCAAATTACCTTTCAATTGTATATTATTATATATTATATATAAATATAAACCTAGGTTTACTCGTAAAAAAAGATAAATCTAGATTTATTTGAAATAATTCATGTTGTTTCCCCCGTAAAATAAACATTTTTTTTTATTGAAAAGTTTATTTTTTGTCATTTGTATTCAATTCTATTGTTGGGGCCAATTATGGCTCATACGGTTTTTTTTTATTAAAACCTAGAAATAAAATCCTATATGAGATTATGTTTTTCATCATGTTGGTGGTTGGTTGATTCATGTGTTTATTAAATTTTAGATGACAATTTTCGGATCTGATATGGTTTTAATTTGTGTGTCTTTGTTTTTCTTTTTAACTTTTTTTTGGGGGTGTTTGTTGCTAATTTGGTTGGTTTTCTTATTGTGTTTGTTTGTTTGCTAAACTTGTGCTTTTGAATTTGAATAGACAAGTGTGCCTCTTCAGCAACAACAGATTCTGTTCAATGGGAATGAGGTGACAAATTCTCTTTATGAATGCACTTCATATAGGGTGTCTGTTAAGAATGTGCATGAATTTGGAAGTGTTGTTAGCCTTAGCAAAATTTTAACCAATTGCTATTGTTCCACGAAATGCTATTAAGTACAAAATATTGTCAAATAGAAACTATAGCGGCACTATAACGAATTGCTATTATTCGCCATTGACAACACTAGAATTAGGGATATAAGGATGACTTGGTGATTGAATTTGGAAATCAAGTAATACTTTTCCAATTAAGGAGGGGGAAGTATGCAAGGTGCTTAGTTGGTATCCCTTGAAAATGAGCTTATCATGTTTTTTTCTTCAAAATTTTAACACTGTTTCTATAATTTGTTCTATTTTCTCTTTTCCCACCATACACGTAATGTGAATAAATGTGAAAATAATTAACAAATAAATAGAGAAGTCATTGATTGCTGTATAACTGGTGGGCTATTGACATGACGCTCCACTTTTTGTATATGTTGTATATAAATTTTTGGAAACATGTTATTTTATATTGAAAACTTCAATAACTTGATAACTTTTTTGATGAATTTAAATTATTTCAGTGGAATATCATCTACCAATGATTTGAGCTTCAATAATGATGGATCTTCTGTAAACTCTGGTGCTTTTCAGCAGCACTTTAGACGCAATTCTAATTTGATGGATCAGCTCTTTCAGGTAAATTGATATTTCTTTTATTACATATGCAGTTGTTATGCTTAATAAAATTGTTGAAACATATCCCTTCCCTATTGATTAGCTATTTAAATGTAAATGTAATTCAATTTCAAATATTTGATATAATTTGATAGTTTTAATCATTTTCAATGCTTGCTCGTTATTTGGTTCTTTCGTTTTTGGTATTGGCTATATTCTGACCCAATTTATAATGAAACATACAGAATGACCCGGAGTTGGCACAAGCTATTCTGGGGAATGATCTCAATAAAATCCAAGAAATTTTACGTTTGCTTCATTGCCAAAGAGATGAATTACGGTGTCAGAAAGAAGAAGAGATGGTAAGTTGACTGTATGAATATGATGACTATTGCTTCTCTTCCTTTGTCAAGAGGTTCAATTGTATCATTACAAACTGCTTCATTCTTATTCCTTGTGTTTTGTCATTATTCTGTTGTTATATTTTCCTTGTAAATTTATTTGAATTCTTTTTTACAGGCTCTTCTTTTTGCCGATCCTTTTGATGTTGAAGCACAAAAGAAGATTGAAGCTGCCATCCGCCAGGTCACTTTTTTCTCTCGTTTTGTTAAGACATTCAAACAATTTAATAGCCTCCACATAATAGCTTCAGTGTTTTGCCTATTTGGTAAACATTTGGCATAATATAAGTTTCACGAGTAATTAGTTGTGATTTATTAGCCTCCGCATAATAGCTTAAGTATTTGTTAATGTTTTCAACCACCCTTTCCCAGTTCAATGTATTGTGGTTGTTTTATCATGAAATAATAGCATTTCAACTATTTTACAGAAAGGAATTGATGAAAATTGGGAAGCTGCACTTGAACATAATCCGGAAGCTTTTGCTAGAGCGGTCTATATGATTCTTTAATTTTTGTATTTAATGCTAATAGATTTGTTGTTTTTACATAATAAAATCCAAGCTGTAATATTTCAGGTCATGTTGTATGTTGACATGGAGGTTAATGGCGTACCACTGAAGGTAAGAGGCCGATCACAAGAGCATTCATCTTCAAGTTCAGGGTTTCATAAGTAGATAGGTTAAAGGTTATAATTTCTTTTAGGCATTTTTCACTGTTTCAGGCATTTGTTGATAGTGGAGCACAGTCGACCATTATAT
The DNA here is from genome assembly GCA_037974875.1 of Cicer bijugum. NCBI lineage: Eukaryota > Viridiplantae > Streptophyta > Magnoliopsida > Fabales > Fabaceae > Cicer > Cicer bijugum. The sequence continues at coordinate 615,435 of JBBPBT010000770.1, read as the reverse complement.
CAAAAAGCTGCGCTGAGCGTTTAGGGTATGCACTTCAGTTTGACTGGAATCTGCTTCCGAGACATCTATAAGACTAGGATATAATTAAGTTTAAAATGTAGCATATATGCACGCTATTGAATTGAGGCAGTAAAATTTGTCGTAATTGCTTGTGTATTATGCTCTTTTTGTGAATTAAGTATAAAACAGATAGTTCAGAGAAGGATTAAAAGGAAATAAATTGCAGTCATTCAAGGACTATTATATATGCCCATCCATTTTTGTAATTGCTGTATAAAAGAGCATGAAGTATGATTTTAGAGTTGTTAAGCCTGTGAGCTATGCGATTAAATTGACTAGGGGTAGTTGTAAGGTAAGTTCATGAATGACTTTGAAGATCAGTGCTGCTTAAATCTAGCAGATAGACATTAAAGGATTAATCTGTTCTGTTATATTAAACTGCATCTTTTATGAAGTTTCATCTCTAAACCGTAGTTAGTTTTTATATCTCTTAAGGATCTCTCTCTGGTTATGCTATGTGCTTTATATTTTTTTATTTTTGATATGCAGAAGTGTTCGTAGCAGGATCAAACCCTGGACTTCCTAAGTAATACTTCTTCGGTGTCCAAACTAAACCATTAGGCTAATCCTTGGGGGATAATGCTGTGCTTGGTGAGTTGCCAGATTTCAGAATATTGAATTATTTTGATGGTTGTATTTTGTAGATTGTTGAGACTCTTAGATCAGCATTATAGAGGAGTGGCTCATGGAGTTGGCCAATCGTAAATATTGGGTCGGATACATGTAGCTCCAATCAAGGTAATGTTTAAACAGATCTTATGGAGAGAGAATTTGGTGTTGCTGAAGTTGTGTTTCTTGTTGCTTTTTGGTATTGGTAGATATTTTTAATAACTTAATCTATTTTGGAGTTCAATCATATATGGTGTTGTATTTATTTATTTTTTCTTATTTAGCGAGCAACATTAACAGAAGTCTAAACCTTTTGTTTAATATTACTTACTGATTCAACTTGTATTAATAATATATGCTTTCCTTATGTGTATGGATTTATTTCCTGCAGATTGGGAATATATTTTACCCTTGTTCATTCTTAGTTCTGGATTCTCCCAATATGGAGTTTCTCTTTGGTCTGGATATGCTTTGAAAGCATCAGGTACCATCCTCAGTTTCAATCTTGGATATCATCACTTTCTGAAATTACACCATGCTGTTATATTCTTATCGACGTGGGCTATTGCTTTTTTTAATGAGCACCAGCTTGATCCTCCAAAGATTAGTGTGTTATCATATTAATTTTTTTGAAGATTTTAGTCGCTAAATTAGATTCAAAATTCTATAATGTCATCATATTTGTTACCGTGGAGGAAACAAATTTGATGGCTATTTTATTTTTTTGAAGGACTAGTTTAGAGGTAAAAAAATCTTCCAAAAACTAATGTGATGGATGACATGTTGATCTTTGAATGATTAAATACATGATTTACTCACAGTGAGGTGTATATATTTTAATGTCGATCAAATTGATCTATAGTGCAAAATATAGTAAGCAGCACATCAAGATCCAATCTTTACAGTTTGTGGAAATCCTCTCTGATGTCACATGTTTATTTGCTTACATAAAAAAGAAAAAACAGTACTTCAAGATCCAATCTTTTGAGATTTAAAATGGAAAGCTAGTTTTAAGACTGAATAATCGTTATTTCACTGTTAAACTTTAACCTCACTTGCTTGTGCTATAAACCAAAGATTTATTTGGCAGAGCTTATTTGAACTTATTTTATGACATAAGTACTCGTGTTAGTGTTTAGAAGAGTTTCTGAAAATAATTTATGATACATTGTCACTAAGTTGTTTTTCAGCTTATTTTTATAAGTTTATTCTGACAGGTCATTGTCATAAGTTGTTGTTCTCAACTTATACAAAGTTGACCCTATTTCCTTGTTGGTTATAGTAATAACTTAAAACGCTTAAAATTAAGCTGTGTACCCAAACGCTCTCTAAATTCATGATAACTCCACGATTGAAACATGTTTGATGTGCGAACGTGATTTATTTTTATGATTAACAAATTATTTCACTTTGAATTAATATTCCTTGATGTAATCCTTATGGTTAAGTTGCTTTGCAGGACTCTGCATTTGAAGCCAAAGTTGCAAAGCTTGTTGAGCTAGGATTTGGAAAAGAAGCAGTTATACAAGCTCTGAAATTATTCAATGTCTATGAGGAACAAGCTGCTGGGTTTCTTTCTGGGGGCTGAAAAGTGCATTTCTTATTTGAAAAAAGGATTAATTAATTTATTACTTCACTTGATTTTTATTTTTTGCTAATATCATTTCAAATTGTAAAAACAAGTTATAGGCCTGATGATTACATTCACAGTCCACTGTTCAGACTGTAGGAATGTTTCTATTTGATTGATAAACTAACTTATTGTTTCTCAATGCTTTGAGTTCATTTTAGAGATCTAATATTCGATTAAGGTACTGATAATGAAAGTTTTTTCTCCACTAATAATAATAGCATTAACCGGGGTATATTAATGTATTTGATCCCTGCTTTGCTTTCTTGGGCTTTGTATGTTGATGTGTAAAAGTTTCAGTTACTAACAAATATCTCTACTTCAATGGACATGATTCATGAATGATAGCTGTTGTAGATGGATATTCAAGGTTCTGTTTGTTAAGAAAAAAAAAGTAATTTTAATTTAAAATAATTTGGATAGTTTGTCTGCTTCAATGGACATGATTCATAGAAATTACTTTTTAATATTTTCTCTGCTCATTTAAAATCAAACTAACTATTTCTAAGAAATTAATCGGTGTGTTTGGCACTATTTTTTATTAAAAGTTGAACCTAAAATGTTTTATGTTGGAGTAAATTTACCTAAAAGTGAGCAATAAGTTTGAAGGTAAGGGTTCTTTCACGGTGCTGTGAGTTTCAGGTGAAATGGGTTAGGGTTGAGTTGGGTTTTTACTTAATTTCAAAATAATTTTTTCTAAATACTCAACTAAAAAAATAGGTTTTATAATTCTTGTTTTTATTTTTAAATTAACACATCATTAAACATAAGCATTACTTCAACAACAATTTTTCATCACCTACTACTCACCTCAGACCACTACCACCACCACTTCAACAAGCATGACAACCACCACCGAGCACTTCTATCATCACCGATCACTCACTTCCGACCAACACCACTTATCACCCACCTGTAACAATTGTCACCATCACCTTCAACAACTACGATCAATTGATCACCCACCACCATCTATGATCATTGCCGCTACCAACTAGTCATCATCTCCCATCACTAATTGACCATTGTCACCACCACTGACTATCATCTTCAATCACCTCCATCATCATCGCTCACCCACCTCTGGCCACTGCCAACATCGCCAACAACCACCACAATCTCTGACACCTGCATTCACCACCAATCACCATCTCCGACTATCGTCCATCAATACAGTCATTGTCAGTCATACTCCGATCACCACCTCCAACAGTCAACTATCTCTTTTGATAGTAGCAACTATATTCGACTAAGATCACTACTGCGATAGTCATCTTCCACAAGTAGGAATGACAACACGGTATGCACTCGGAGTATCCACATGAACCCGTCCTTATTTAGGCGGAGAAAAATCGCTTTGATTGAACGGAGGTGAAGATTTTTCCCAAAATTAAAACTTGAGTGTGGGGACGGAGTTTAGGTGGTGATATCCACCCCCACACTCAAACCCATCTTACCACTAATATTATTGTCATGTTTAAATTTTATATACATAAACATATTCAATATATTTAATATTTTTTAAAATATTAAAAATTATAATTTTCTCTCTATAGAAAATATGATTTTAATATTTTTTTTATTTTATTATTGTATTATAATAATTCTTTTATTATATTAATTATAATAAATATCATTTTTAAATTTATCATTTAAATATATGAATGGATGCAATTGCGAATGAAGACGGAGAAACTCGAACTCTATCGCCGACGGAGATGATGAGTGATAACTTAAATTTCACATCTGATAAACATCGGAGACAAATGCATGTTTTCTCCGACCAGTCGAATACAGGGTGGGAGAGACAAAACCCGGCCTGTCCCACTATGTTGTCATGCTATCCACAACTACCACTGCTACTAAAATTATTACAATTAAATAAATTATAATCTTATAATATTTAAATTATTTAAAATAATTAAAATTTAATATTTTTAAATTTCATTTATAATTATTTTTACGTGTCAATATTTTTCTATATTTAATAAATTTATAATAAGATAAGATAAATAGAGAGGTTCAATTCAAATAAAATCAAAATCAAAATTCAATTAAAAATTGAAAATAAACTGGTTTTAATTTTTTTTAAAAAAAATTCAGAACAGAAAACAAAAAATCACCCGAAAGAGCTTAAATATTTTTCACTACATGGAAACTTTAAATTATTTTTTCTTTAAAAAAAAAAAAAGAAAGAAAGTTCCAAATCTTAGTTTGAAGTCAGAATTTATCTATCTTGAAGATAAAAGTCTATTCAAAAACATCTAAGCACTAAAATGATGATCAAAATTAACTTAATGTTTAAAATCTTAATGCTCACTAAAGCGAATATTTGCACTTAAAGTAATCTCTTAACTGGAATCAGATATCAATTTTTCAAAACCTGATTATTTTTTTAAAAAAGTGCATTTTTTTCATAAAATTGGAGGACTTTTATTTTAATCTGTCGTTTTTGAGGTTGCCAATTTCACTGCATGGCTTGCGTTTTCATCACTTTATTTTCCCTTTCAAATGCATCATTCATCAACGACACAAGCCAATAAATATTGGTGAATTTTGGTTCTACGCATCGGTGAGAGCTTCTATCACATTTACGAAAAATATTATTTACTTTTTTAAATTCTCAATTGATAAAAGACATTTTTCATAAATCAAACTCAACTACTATACATTACTCCTTGTCAACTATTATTTTTTCCATAAATCAAACACAACTACTATTCATTACTCCTTGTTAACTATTTTTTGACTACTTAATATTATTATACATAATACACCATTCATTTAATTAAAAACATTTAGTGATAATAATTAAGTGTTTTACATTTTCAAAAATTTAATAAATTTAATTTGTGTATTGAAAATAGTTATTTTTTTATAACAGTGCCAGATAGAGAATTATTTAAGTCACTATGTGTGACAGCCTCAAATCCAAGATATATATAGTTATTTTAGTCTAAAATACAACCACTAATATAATTTGATAGATTTTACCAGTGTTCTCCGTTTTCCAAAGGGAAAAAATATTGTCAAACGAAGATAAAAAAAAAATGAAAAAGAGACAGTAACTCTTTCATTACAAGACAGGATAAAACAAAATTTGATATTTCTGTAACAATCACTCCGCAAACATTCATGAATAATAACTCTATAATTCTTCACTATAAGATCAAAACCTCTCTGCCAGTCTAGCAGAAACCGCTCTCAATTTGGAATAGACCTTTCCTGCCGGTGATCCCATAATTAGGTAACAAAGAGAATCCCTAGCAATCTTGATGTTTGCAAAAGATCCCAAAATGTGAATTTTGGTGTCAGCAATCACAATTCTTGTCTTGGATGCATTCTCAATTGCAAACTTGGTTTTACCACCTTTTCCGGACAATCTTCCAATAGCACGGGACAAGTGATCGCCTCGAAGTGTCTTAACATCCTTGATTTCAAAGGACTCAACATAGAGCTCATCCAATCGCAGAAGAGCAATAGCATCTATGACATCAAAACCCAACATGAAAGCATGGACAAAATCAGCACATTTTTGCAGGTTACTGATGTCAGGTGTATCATGCCTTGTCTTCAGCTCAACTTTCCGAGCCTTCAAATTCATTCGGAGGTCAATTTTCATCTGCTCATATACAGGAGTATAGATGTCCATCCAAGCTTTCTTGAGAGGTGTATAACGATGTGGTGGAACTGATACCTTGCGGAACTGAACCTGACCACTAGACATCTCATGAGGTTTAAGAGGCTCAAACTTCGGCTTTGGAGGCAAGACTTTTTGTTCAGAGGTGGCAACGTCAACTTCCATCGAAGTCGATGCCTGGTTTGACTGCATTTTGCAACTGTTTAAAGGACACCAAAAAGGATGATTAAAAATCGAAACATGTAATGTTAATAAGCAAAACCAACTACCTAAGTAGTTCTAGATAAACATAAAACATAGTGAAAATTTAATGATACAGTAAACAAACTCCCACTACTACTTGCATGCTAGTATACACCTCTAAAATATGCTTCAAATAAGAAGCAGTTTGGGGTAGCTTTTCTTTAACATAATTTTCAACAGATGTTTTCTTTTAAATTATTTCATTACAGTAAACAAACACAAAATAACTTTTATTTTCCTTAAAAAACCCAAATACATAATATCTAAATTATAGAACATCAAAATCACTTCTTCTTAGAATCTATAACAAACAAGTCTAAATCTTATGCTAAGATATCAAAAAAGACATTCAACCCAATTAATAATTTTTGAAACACAAGACTTTTTCAGAAACCAGATCAATTCAGATTTTTTAACAGAATATTTAGAAAAATAGAGACAGCCCAGTAACATAATTATATACTTAAACAACACAGATTCACAACGAAAATAACAAACCACGTTTGGGAACTCAAAGCAAATCCTATATAAAAATTAATAGAACTATGTAGTGTGAATTTCATCAAACATATACTATGCAAATTTTTAAAATCATCATAATATGCCTCAATCGTCGACTGCGACGCGAACAAGTAGAGGGGAAAAAATCGAAAGTAAAACCTGAATAAACTTAATCGGTGATTTAGGTTGACGGTGATTCACGGCGAGCTTTGCTTGTTTAAAGGCGATTTGATTTTAGTTCAAAACAGGGCAAAGCAGCAGAGAGGTTTGGTTGTTTGACTAAAGTTGTGCTTGAATTGTTTGATTCGGTTTTATAAGTCTTCTTAAAAAGCAAGTGAGTTGGGCTTCGACTGTTAAGTGAATTGGGCTTATAAAATTTCATAGGATTTAATATTACAAAAATATTAAAAGAAAATATAATAAATTTCATTGATTTTCTCACTTATCTCTATTTTTTAATAATATTTTTTATGGCTTATTTCAATCACAATTTTTCTTTTTTTTTTTCCGCTATTCAAATACTAAAAAATTTAACAGATTTAGTGGTGTGAAATGGTGAATATTATATTATTTTTCATTTATTGTTACTTTAAATATCACATTAAAAATTGAAACATTTAACTATCACTGAGTTGAATCTGTTATAACATTTAAACTTTAAATTGGTGTCTACACTAGTTTAATGTAAACAGATTAAGAAGCAAATCAAAAGTGCAACACAAACATCAAAAAATACAATCAAATTACACACAAACTGCACATGAAATGATAAAATCAATACAAACTACCATTACTTCTCTAAATAAATTATAAAAAAACACAGAATCCAGATAAGACACACAGAAAAAACTTATCAAATAAACAGCAGAACTTACCATTATATCTTTCCAAAATAAACAAGTAACATTCAATAATAATCAACATACAAAACAATAACTCAACAACTAAAGTGGCAAAAGGAAAATATTGTGCAAAAATACAGCGAAAAAACATTGTGCAAAAACACAGAAAAAAAACAGTTTCAACGGTAATATTTTATTCTAATCTTAAATCTACTAAAGAATTAGAGGTTACTTTGAAATTAAAGGTTTTGTCTCTAACACATTAGGGCAAGAATAATAAAGAGAATTTAGTAATAATTCAATAAAAAGAATTCAGTAACTATGATCAAATTGGACACCAATGTTGGATTCGAAGTTAAACTCATCTCTGACATTTTGTTCATTATAAATGATCAATTTTATTACAATTGTTAATTTTAAATATTATTTCAATCAATTTGGAAACTTTTTGTTCAATTTTAGTAATTAAATATAATTCAATAGTAAAACTCAATCCTTGAGTTTGACACTCAGTACTACCATTTTAATTATTACTTGCAACGATTCAGTACACTTGTTGAACAAGCTATCAAGTTTTTGGCGCCACTACTGGGATTGTCATATCACTATTGAATTTTAATTTATTTACTTAATTGAAATTTTTTGCTCTACAATAAAATTTTTGTTTTTATTTTTATTTTTTATTTTTACTTTATTTTAAAAGTCTTCATTACTCACAATTTGTCTAACCTTGTATGCGAGGCCAGTCCTCAGCTGAACTTATCTTTGATCCAGAAATCGAAAAAACTACGAAAGTACATCGAAAGGTAGCTCGAGAAAGGAGACAAACGGAAAGATATTTAGTAGTGGAAGAAGAGGTTTTGGATGATTTTGTCATATTTACCGAGATGGTCGATCCACCACCACCAGAACGTACTCTCAACGAGTATGGGAATCAAAATAGAAATCGTGCTCGATTGCCGATCCATAACCAACCAGTTACAGTCAACAAGTTTGAAATAAGTCCCGCTCTATACCGAGAGTTAAAGGAGATTCATTTTGCCGGTAAACATAATGAAGACGCCAATAGACATTTGAAAAATTTCTTTGTATTATGTGAAACAGTGAAGGTGGATGGTTGTTCTAAAGAAACCAAGATGTTGAAAATATTTCTATTTTCATTGAAATATGATGCTAATGAGTGGCTTCATTCCTTCCCTGTCGGTAGCATCACCACATGGGATGACCTTGAAGATAAGTTCTTGGAATAGTAGTTTCCCCCAGCTATGTTCGTTAGAAAAAGGCAAGAGATTTCCAGTTACAAACAGAAATAGGGAGAATCTCTTCGTGACACTTACAGGAGATTCAAGAGTTTACTAGCAGGATATCCCAATCATGCTTATGACGACACTGCCCAGATGCAAATTTTCTGTAATGGTTTGAGGTCTGGCACTATAATTATGTTGGATGCCACAGCAGGTGGTTCTTGGAATTATAAGACCGCAGCAGAAGCACGAAAATTTATGGAGATCATGGCATCAAATGAACAATTGATGTTATATGACAAAGGTGGTGGGTCAACTAGTGGTATATTGGAATTGAACGTTATGGATGGGTTGGCTCCAGGCAGATCGCTCTCAAAACAGATAGAAGAGGTTATCACCACAAAGATAAAGAAGGGGATGACAGCTCTAAATATACAACCCCAAGAGGCCCCTGTCAAATTATTAAAGCATACTAGTTGTAACTTTTGTGCGGAGCACATAAAAGTGGAGCTTGTGAAGCACTGAATGACAATGAGATAGAAGAACTAGAAGAAGTGAATTTTGTGAGTAATAACGGGAAGCGGAATAATATCTACTCTAGTACGTACAATCTTGGTTGGAGAAATCATCCAAATTTTTCTTGGAGAGATCAACAAGGTGGATCTCAGGGTCAACAAGGATCTCAAACAAACCAATTCCCACCTCGAAAGGTTGCTTGGTACAATCAACATACTATAGATTGAGAGTTTTATATGCAGAAATGGGACAACAACATTAGACATCATTAACTTCTGGTCGAGTATACACAGACGATTGTATGGACAAGATTAAATATGAAGTTAGTAAATCTAATACTCACCAAGTCATGCAATTCGACCGAAATCGTTATTCTTTCATGGTGCATGAAACAGTAAACCTAAGAGATGTGTGATCAATTGGTCATTTTCAAGTCAACCTTCAAAGAAAATGGTGTGATTGTGGAAAATTTCAGGCTATATATGTTCCTTGTTCACCTGTCATAGTTGCATGTTTTTATGCTCGTCAAAACTATTTAGCGCTTCTAGCTGACGTGTACAAGGTTGTTAATGTATTTAACATCTACAAAGAAGAGTTTTCACCTATACCTAATGAAGGATATTGGCCAACATATGAAGGTGAAATATTGTATCACAATCCTGAAATGCGGAGAATTATAAAAGGTCGTCTAAATAGTACCCGTATTAGAACTGAAATGGATGTTAAAGAAAAAGTACCAAGAAAATGTGGATTATGTCGGTTAACTGACCATACTCGAAAATATTGTCCAAATGTTACAGTCACCTCTAGTCAATCTACGTAATTTAAAGTTTGTATTTATGTATTTTTATGAATTATGTATATATATATATATATATATATTGTTTTTTTATTTGAATAAAAATTGAAAAAAAAAATTAATGTAAAAAAAAAAAACCTTTAGGAAGTCGCCGTTTAAAACATAGGCTTCCTTAAAAAGTCGTCATTTCAAATGGCGACTTGTAACTTAGAAAAAAAAAAGAGGTATTTAAGTATATAAATTTAAAATGGGAGTATTTAAGTAATTTTTTTGGAAAAAATGTTATTAAAAAAAAATCCTTTTTAAGTATTTCTTTAAATAAAAAATATATAGCTTAGATTGTTCACTTATTTTATTTTATTTAAATTAAAGATAGATAATTATGAGTTATAAAAAAGGGATTTCCATATTTAATAATTTTAAATTTATATGTTAGAGTTTTTTTAAAAATAAA
>JBBPBT010000770.1:585256-596394 GCA_037974875.1 Cicer bijugum | reverse complement strand
TTATGTATCAGTAAAAATCCAATGAATCGATATAATACAAACCATATATCCATTGATGCTCTCTTTGAAAATGATGAGAATGATAAGTTTTACGTGAAATGATTTCTTGACGTGTAATATAAGAGAATGACTATTTAAGGAGATTTCTTCTTACATATTAGGTTACTTTAAATTTTGATGACAATGGTCAAATCTTTATTATTTGTTTATCTATGTACATATAAAAAAGAAGATGGACTGCACAACCAGCTCACTATCTGTAGATTTAATTAAAAATTATGTGTTCTTATGTTCATTTTGATAATATAAAGATACCAAAAGGCTGATTTGTTTTTATTATTGAATTAATTATGTTTCTTTTTTCTTATTGTACTGTCAATTTTCATTGGATTGTTGTAAGGAGTTTTTCACTTCATGTCAATTTTCTTTGGATGGTTGAATGGATTTTTTTCACTTCATTTGTGTTTTGAATACTTGATTGTAAGGTGAAGTAAAGACTAAAAGTGAATAATATGATATTATGTGGATATAATCTATTTTTTTATGGATTAAAATTATTACATTCACACTATATTGTACACTATATTGTAGGGACTAAAAATAATATTAATATTAATTTTTATTTATATAAAATATAAATTATCAACAATAAGAAACAAAAAATGTTTGTAGTTATTTAGAAGGTAAATCACAATTTTAGTTCTTGAAAGTGTAGGTTGTAATTACTTTGGTATACGACTGACTGAACTCAAAATTCAAATTAAATATTAAATCATTAAAATAATATTTAAAAGATATTATTTACTGTCAAAATAGTCACTTACTACTATAACATTAGAAACTAAACTGATATTGTTTTCATGAATTGATAACTAATTTAATTTTTGACTAAATTAGAAATCAAAGTGACAATTCTATTCTATGGACTTTTATGCTAATATCAAGTGCACAAAACTTTCTAAAGTTAAATCCATAATTGGATTGACTAGCAATATATGGCTTTTGCATACTTGGTCAATTTAAAGAAGCAATTGGTATTGAAAAACATCAAACCAAACATTTAACTTTTAATATACACATACATTATACTTATTGATGGATTATGCAAAGAAGGAAGGCTTAAGATTGGATATGATATCTTTTAGGATGTTTTTATTAAAGGCTATACTGTAACAATCATGACATATAATACTATGACCAATGGTCTTTGTTTATAGTTACATATACAAAGGATATTAGACTATACAATGAGTTGAATGTCACTTTAGTTTTAAAAAAAACAAAATCAGAATCTCTTTTACAAATTTTTGTTATACTATTTAAATATAATTCCTCAAGTCTTTAACCAAATTAGAATAAAATAAACTGACACATGACAATACCAAAAACTGTAAAATATCTTAATGATATAAAGTTGTTATAATAAAAACACAATAAGTCATGATCTTCAATAGTACAATGTATTAAATGTAGTATCTATCAAATAACTTCTTGATTCACAATTTTAAAGGAACCAAGTAAGAATTTGCATAAAGGCCTTTTGCATAATAATTTGTCAAGATTTGTTTGAGAGTAACATCTCTATAGATTGAAGGGTTTTCTTCTGATAACAATTTCTTTATTAAACCATAAACTTTTGATGTGCATTCAGATATACTAAAATTCATAAAGAAACTTGCTACTAAAATTCTAAGACCTATAGTCCTTGATAAGACCCTGTGGTAAACACTGATGAACATGCCATTTGTAATAAACTGCATTAATAACAACAAACTCGATGAATATATGAACATAAAATTGTGTTAATCGAAATCTTGAATCTCTAAGTTTGTTCACTTTGATTATATCTTAATGATTCCTTTGGAAGCAAAATCGTAAGAATGACATATATTGCGTCCTGTTATTTTGTCAAACCTTTGAAATTGGTAACTATATCTACAACTGCTGCACCGAACACTAGAGATCCAATTTTGAACCATCCAAACTTTAAAATTTGATAATTTTATCCATTTTTGCATTAAAATATTTCTTAATTTTCATCTTTATGAGGTCTATACATCTTAAACTTATTTAATGCTAAACATAAAATATTCTTTGAATATAATCATTTCCACAAATAAGTCATTTTTATCTCAACACCATTTATGTTTAGAAAACACAATAAGTTACCTTTAGAATATCTCCAATATTTACAACAAGAGCTCCTTGCACCAGAGGAACATTAATCCATTGATTTTCATGAAGAACTTGAAGACCACCTATCGGATATTGAAGAAGTATTGTCATGAAGTCACAATCAGTGTGTTTTGCAATTCCCATAGTTAATTCTGGTTCAAGACACTATGGATAGTATTGTTCCATTATATAAGCTACTTCAACACAATCTATTTCATTAAGGTACGAAGGATTCAAGCCAAGAGATTATGACAATAACTCTATTAATAGGTGAAAATAAATGAGTAAAATTGCAATTAAGACTAATAATTACCAATTAATTTATCATCGAAAAAAAGAAGAAAAAAAATGTTATGCACAATTACCAATTAGTGAATGAGGAACAAATGTTATGCACAATTTTTGTAGTGAGTATAGGAGACGTGAATGTTTTTTTCACTAAAAGAGATATTAGTTTCATTTAAGGTGACACCGGGAGAGATAAATGCAATTTTCCTTTTAAAATAAAATTTAAAAACACATCCAAACAATGAAAATGAATAGCATGTTTATAGGATATATGTGATATAAATGGTCAAAAGAAATTAAGGTTTTAACAAATAAGGTTCTCAAGCAGTAAAATATTTGATTTTTTTACTTATATTTCTCCTTCGTCAAAAAAGGCAGAAACGACTCCTAATAGTTCATCAGTAATTCAATTCATTTCCTAAAAGTATGGTGGGAATAATTGAACGTCCAGAGTCGATGTCCGATCACCAGCCATTTTAAACCATGTCTGATCCAAAGGGAAGATAATGAGTCAGAACATAAGTCACAAAAGGTAAAATAGACATAAGATGATGAAGAAGAGTAATGACAATTACTTAGGTTTGACACGTGGCATGCGAAAGTGATTGAAAGGACACCTCAATAAGGGAACCGTAAACACACACTCATTAATGAAACGACCCTTCATAATATTAGGTCAGGAAATTAATGGATAAATCTAAGTAAGAAATTTCTTTATGAGTAAATACATAAACTCTCAGACACACGCTCGTTAATGAAATAACCCTTCATAATTCGTGGTCGAGAAAGTAACGGATAAACACTAGTTTTGACATCCTCTATGTGTAAGATACCAAATCTCTCAAACATTCGTACTCAAAGTCAACCATCGACTTCGTCACATGATTTACTTGAATCATACAATACAACCATACATAGATGATCATGATTGAATGTTATTTAAGTGATATATAATCACCTAAAACTTCTGTATGAATTTTTCATCTAATCTTAACCATTCATAATTTGATTAATGACTCACAAGCATTCCTTTCATTTTATCATTATTATAAAAGCTCTTTCATTTGATATATTCCTATGTTTGAAGTTTTACTGTTTAACTACATTTAAATAGAAAAAAAAATTATTATGTCTATTCTTCTTGAATATTATGCCTGTTCTTATTTTAACTGTCAAATTTATTAATATAAGCTTGTTAATTTTTATACATCGTTTTTAAACACAAGATTACATTAATTAATTAATTAAGATAGCTTTTTAAAAAAATACACATTCGAAAATAATTTAATTTTTTTTCATAAAAATTATTTTTTTATAAGGCTGTTTTTTTTATATAAAACTAATTTCATTATAGTGAACAAACACAAAAAATTCTAATTCTTTAATAATTTTTTAGACTTAAATGCATTTTTAACTCCTATATTTATCAATTTTGCAATTTTAGACTTCTAATTTATTTTGAATAGTTTTATCCACCTTTATCTACCTCTTTCTGAATTTTATCTCCCATATTTTACGATTTTAGATTTATTAAAAGTTTATAATATTAAAATAGACGACTCACATTTCCTCACTTCTCAATCTTTCAACTCCTCTACTCCCTCCAAAAAAAAATCTCATTTTCTTTTCTTTCCTTTCCATTTTCAACCTCAACCTCAACGCAATTTCCACCAAAATCTACATCCTTAAATAAATATGTTCAATTTGATCAGTTCAAAATAACAACTAAAATCCATTTTCACTCAAATCAAACACTCCTCCACATATTTAAAGTTATTTTTCTAAAAAAAGCTGTAAATCAAAGAAAACGACTCGTTCAAACGTATACATAGTATGGGGAAAAAAATTCTGACAAATCAAAAATCGAATTTAGAAAATCTAGCATAAGTAATAGTTATCTCTTGTTGCACAAACCTATTTCCAAAAACAAAGCATTGGTTGAATCAAACCATTACTTTATTGAATTAAACTAACCAGCAAGAAAAAAGAAATTTCTAAAATATTGTAATAACAAAAATTCCGAAGTAATAACAAAAAATGCACACCCATTATTTTGTTTGTGAAACTTCCACTCTCAAAATCTTCTCTTTTTAATTTTTTATTTATTAAAACTAACAAATTCATCATATCTTGTAAAATAAGTATTTTCTATTTATGATTTGATAATATTCACTAAATATTTAATGTGCATTCAAGTTTCCATCTTATCTAAGCTCTTATTAATTATTTTTACCTTTTTACTTGAACAATGGAATTCAATTACATGCTAGTGATCTCAAGGAACACTTTGAATTTTAGAGATCATATAAGAAGAAGAAATGATTAGGTGTGAATGGTGTATTGTAATAGATTTTGAATAAATCCAACCACATATGAGAGAAGAATTATGAATGATTAGGTGTGAATGGTGTATTGTAATAGATTTCGAATAAATTCAACCACATGAGTGAAGAATTATGAAATTAAACAAAATCGCCGATGAGAATTGAATTTACATCTTAATTAACTTACAAAATTAGTTTACTAATAATATTTTTTTGTTTATTTGATAGGCCTTAGATGCACCTTAGAATTAGGGGTTTAATTGTCAAACATTATTAATTTTTAGATTTATATTAATCTTGACATTTCTGTCTTCAGCTGAGCATATCTAGAGCTACAAGTATCATATTATAGGGATCTTTGTGCCTCTGGAAAGATAAGATAAACTACTATAATTTTGTGTTTCACAAGCCTCGTCAAATTTTACTTAAATCAATGTAAAACAGGCTTCCCAAGCTATAGGGTCATTGCTTTCAAAGTCCAATACATCTTCTAACTAAACAGACCACAAAGCTTATAGAGAGGTGTATCTTTGGGATTAAAAAAGTGAGATTTTTCCGATTTTGAAAGAGGGCTATGTCTTGTAATCAATCTTTGGGTGTAGATATTCTTGAGTTTCATTTATGAAGTCTTGCTTTATATAGTTTGTTTTTGGTAAATGTCATGGTCCGTCAATCAAAAGTGGTAAATAAATATCAGTTGTAGGATTAGAATAATCTGATATCATGAAATTAAGAACATGTAAGATTTAAACATACAAATATTAGGAGAAAGATTGTATGCAGTAACAATAACAAGCTAACAAGAGTAAGGAGTAAACAATACTTCCATAGAAGGTATAAATTCATTTAAGGATAATCCAAGTCTTACATTGTGCGGAACTAATGCAAACTCATGATGTGTTTGATCAAAGTATTTCTATGACTGACCATTAGACAGACGTCACATCTCACTTGAATTTCTTCTATTATCATAATGTCACATCATATTTTCTGCAGTTTGCATTGATGCAAACATTCTCTGCAATGTTGTTACTATGGGTAGATAAAATATTGTCGTCATTGAAATTGATTTTTCCTTACTTGCTTTTGAGCTATTCCTTTGACGATACCTTGGTTGTTGATAAAACTTAGATTTAACTAAATTGACATAATTAATATCAAATTTGTTGTCGTATTACAACATACAAAATTTAACACAATAATAAATCATCTTGACACTTAATTCTAACTTCATACTATCTGTTTAACATCGTTGAAGTAGTTTTGAAAGGATCGATAACTTGTCTTCTTGCTTCATTATGAAGTTTTCTACCTTTTTGTTTGTTTTGAAATTCTAATTTTCATGAGTTCTCTCCTACTAATGGAGGACTATGTCTTGTAATCAATGTTTGGGTGTAGACATTCTTGAGTTTCATTTATGAAGTCTTGCTTTATATAGTTTGGTCATGGTAAATGTCATTTTTCTTTGTTCTTCTCTTCTTGAATTCTTGATTATGATTTTATTTTCTTGAATGAAATTGGTTCTTGAATGATTGTGTTAATGGCTTCGATAACTAAATTATAGGAAGAGAAAACAAATACTATATTTTCCATTTGAAGGTTTTTGATGTTATGTCTAGTTTGGTTTAACTTTGCGTTTTAAGTTTAATCTTGGTTTAATGTTTGCTTAATTCATTTGCCTTGATTAATCTTCATCCTAGAAGCATTTATAGTATTGAAATTTTGGATTATAGTGAGTTTATTGTTGTAATTATAAGTAATAGAGTGAAATTAACACATAAATGTTTATTTATGGTTAAAGATTGAATCAAATTCAACAATTGTCGAAACTCTTGGATTGATTGTTTTTCAATCACAAATTTTAAATTCTATTGGTTGTTATTTATGATTTTTCATCTTCAAGTCAATATTGATATTTACATAGATAATTTTTTTAAATAAATAGTTCAAGTTATTCACGTACGCAAACACCTAAGTTTATAGATAAAGTCGGTTTACTTAACTAAAATCAGTTGATAAAATGAGTTTTATTTCCACTAAAATCAATTTCAATCACATAACCCTAACTAAATATTATAAAAAACAAGAGGGTAACAAGGATATTAAAGTATTGAAAATTGAGATAAAAAGAGAAGAGGATGTGAGAAAAAATGATGAATATAAGAGTAAGATAGAAAGTGAAGATAGAAATAGTTATTACATTCAAGATCAAAATAGAATGAGACGGTAGAGTTTAGAGAATTATAAAAATAAGTAATAATATTTTAAATATTTTATTTTAAAAAATATATAAAAGAGATGGGTAGCAAAACAAGGAGTCTGGATAGCAAAATTGTAAAAATTATGATATGTGAATAAAATATTTCCGGATAGAAATTCATCTAAAAAAACCTAGAACTTCACAGCTTCTGTATCCTTTCATTCTCCTCTCACTCTCGATTCAACAATCCCAACAATGTTGTTTTCTTTCTCAGTTTCAGTTTCAAAGTTATTAACCCTAAAAAGGTATGCTTTCTTTCTTCCATTCCCAATTTTCTTCCATTTTCTTCTTCATCCACTTTCCTTCTTTCATTCTCTTCTCATTCTCGTTTCAATTCCAACGAATTTGATGTTAATGATGCTGTTTCCTCATTCCATCGCATGCTCTCTATGAAGCCTACTCCATCCATCGTTGAATTCAACAGAATTTTAACTTCTTTTGTTAAGATGAAGCATTATCCCACTGCTATTTCTCTTTCTCACCTATTGGAATTCAATGGAATTATGTCTGATATTTTTACTTTTAATATCTTAATTAATTGTTACTGCCACTTAAGTCAAATGAATTTTTCATTTTCAATATTGGGAAAGATTCTCAAAATGGGATTTCAGGAAGATATCATAACCTTGAATACTCTTATGAAAGGTCTATGTCTTAACGGTAAAGTCCAGGAAGCTCTTCACTTTCATGATCATGTGGTGGCAAATGGATTTCAGTTGGATCAAGTTAGTTATGGGATCTTGATCAATGGGTTGTGTAAAATGGGGGAAACAAGACCAGCCCTGCAATTGCTGAGACGAATTAACCAGAAATCTGACGTGGTAATGTATACCACTATCATTGATAGTTTGTGTAAAGATAAATCTATAATCGATGCATACGAGTTGTATGTTGAGATGATTGCAAAGAGAATTTCTCCTAGTGTTATCACTTTCAATAATCTAATATATGGATTTTGTATTGTTGGTCAATTGAAAGAAGCATTTGGTTTGTTCCATGAAATGGTATTGAAAAACGTCAACCCAAATGTTTATACATTTAATATATTGGTTGATTCCTTATGCAAGGAAGGAAAGGTCAAAGAAGCTATGACTGTGTTATCTATAATGATAAAAGATGGTGTAAAACTGGATGTTGTAACGTATGATGCTTTGATGGATGGGTATTGCTTAGTTAACCAAGTGAACAAGGCCATAAAAATATTCAACACTATGTTGCACAAGGGAGTGGTGCCGAATGTTTGGAGCTACAATATCATTATTAATGGATTGTGCAAGAATAAAATGGTGGATGAAGCCATGAACTTCTTTAAAGAAATGCATAACAAGATGATTGTTCCTGATGTGGTAACTTATAGTACCCTTATTGATGGTTTGTGTAAATCGGGGAAAATCTCTTATGCGTGGGAACTTGTTGATGAGATGCATCATATAGGTCTACAGGTTGATGTAATCACTTACAGTTCTCTATTACATGCTTTGTGCAAAAAGAATCATCTTGTCCAGGCAATTGCATTGGTTAAGAAAATGACAGACCAAGGTATTCAGCCAGATATTTTCACATACAATATATTGATTGATGGACTATGCAAAGGTGGAAGACTTAAGAACGCAAAAGTTATTTTTCATGATCTTTTGACTAAAGGCTACCAACCAACTCTCTGGACATATAATATTATGATAAATGGGTTTTGTAAGGATTGCTTGTTTGATGAAGCACTTGCTTTGTTATCAAGAATGGAAGAGAATGGTTGTATTCCTGATGTTGTAAGTTATGAAACAATTATTTATGCCCTCCTTGACCATGATGAAAGAGATAAGGCAGAAAAGCTTCTACGTGAAATGATTTCTAGAGGTCTAATGAAAAAGAAAAATTAGGTAAGATGCTTTCTTATTACATAGGATTGGTATGAATGGGATTGTGAATAGGTAATACAATAAAATTTGAACTCAATTTGCTACATCCATTTGTTCTTAGCAAATTAGATATGTCAAGGAGAATGCACATTTTTGTTTATAGGGTTTATGACAATGTGAAATTAGTTAAGAGTTGAGGCCACCCATATATCTTTTTAAGATTGAACTAAAGAATTCCAATATATTTATGGTTCTAGCTAATGCTTACGGGAATTATGTGCGTCTAGCATACATCCTTAACATTACTTGCCTTGTAATATTTCTGCAAACGGATTATGATAGAAACAATAGTCTAACACATTACTTAGTGATTTACATTAATTGCCTTCTAATTGCAGCTTGTTGCTCAAGAAGCATAATTTGAGAAGAATAAGAAGGTTTTTCTATCTGATGCATTGTCTGTTCACTCAGCCTCCAGTCACTGTCACATACGGTTGTGCCGCAAGCATCAAATGCATTTTAATATTAAGCTTTTTGGTGACTTGTCAGTTTGCATTGTGAATTATATTTTTGTTATCTGCTAAAAACGTTGTTTTTGTAAACACTGTTGCTTAATTTTTTAAATGTGATTTGGGAGTTATAACATGATTTTTAAAGCTTATTGGGAAAAAAAGACCTCGAAGCTCCATATAATCAAGACAGTGGTGCTGGTTGGTGTGGTCAAGAAGTCCCTGGGGTAAGCAATGAAATTGTTAATTTTATTTATCTTCTCTTGCCTCTTTTTATTTGCAATCTAAAGCCATGAGGATACAAATTAATTTTTAAGTTAATGAGAATGCATTTGATGTGAGACTTAAAAGTTTAACTATGTTGTCTAATTAATGTGTAGGAGGAAAGTGTATGGAAATGTAATGGCTCCACTGCCGCACATCATCAATCAACCTTTGTCGAGTTCTTCAGGTACTCAACAAATGCAATTCAGAGTAGCACGTGAAAGGATATTGTTGGAATATTATAAAATATTTTATAATATCTCGTATAATCAATTTGTAATTTTAGTATATTTTAGATTAATTTTAGGTTTAATTTCTATATTACTTGGTTATTATCTCTCAAGAGTCTTGTATCCCTCCCTATAAATAGTGATAACTTTAGTCTTTTGTATCAAATTGGTTAACATGGTGATACTAATTAGCAATAACAATTGAAATGAATAGCATGATGGATATAAATATTCATAGTATCATTTTTTATTTTTTTATTTAAACTCTAAAATTCTCATAATTAATTTAATATGTTTGCAGATTTGACTTAATTTAATCCCTCCCTCTACACAGACAAGTGACATGAGCTACGCATGCTCCAGCACCATGTGCCCTGTACAGAAAAGCTGCATGGAGAAGGTGCAGCCAGCTTCATGAGCTGTAATACTAGTAGGACGAGTGGTGTGGATCTTAGCGATTTATCTTAATGGGCTTGGACGTCCAAAGAAGGGCCCATTAGGTCAAGAAGTGAGGACTATAAAAGGAGACACTTAGGAGGAAAAAGGGGAAGATTCATTCTATCTTAAACAATGTATTTTTACCATTACTATTTTGGAGTATTCTTGGAGCTCCTTCTAGGTAGCTCCATAGGATAGCTCACACAAAGTTATGTTTATATACGTGAACATGTCTCACTAGCAAAGTGAAGGGATTCCCTTAGTCCATTAATCATGGAATACAAATCCAAGGGTTTGCCTCAGTTTCATTTAAGGACATATTTCAGTGAGAATTTCAGTTCTTAATAAATATTTTATCTGTTAATTTTGCATTTTTCAAGATAAATTTGTTTATATTTAAATGTTTTTAAATTCAAGATTACATTAATTACTACATATGTATATTTTACCCCTTACACCAATGAAGAGAGAGTAATTAATTGAGTGTATTTATGTAAATATATATATTTGAAATTTCCTTGTTAATTTTTTCATTTGTACAAAACTACTTTAAAGAAAGTGTATATATACAGAACATTAATCACTTAAAAATTGAAATTCATGATTGTGTTAACTTGTATCTAAACATAATAAGCTTGTGACTTATGTGTATTAGTAGTTTCAATTTTAATAATGTACACAAACATTATCAGTGCGGCGCCTCTAATCAATAGAGGTGATTTTGAGCCATTTTATTTGGTCTTTTTTAATCAAATAAATAATTTTCATATATAGATTTAGTTTTTTTTTTTTTT
>JBBPBT010000770.1:567085-583291 GCA_037974875.1 Cicer bijugum | reverse complement strand
AATAACGGTTTAAAATAACATATATAAATGGTTTTGGTCTATTCTTTTAATTTTTTTAGACTAAACGATGATATGATATATTTTAAACTTATGATAAGATGATTTTGAATAACTAATATCTAATAAAATTACAATAAAGTTCTCTAAAAATTTTAGTGACAACTTCTGAAATTATTTATTTTTATAATTTAATTAATAATATACATATAATTAATCTATTTAAATAATTCTACATCGTGATATCATATACTATATCATTTAAAATATGTTAAATTATAATTTAAAAAAAAAACTAAAACAATTGGATTTTAAAATAAGAGATCAATTATATAAATAGATAAAAATAAATGAATAAAATTTCAATTAAGACTAATAATTACTAATCAATTTATCACTGAAATAAAGAAGAAGAAAAATCCCCAATCCCCAATAAATTTTAAGAAAATACTAATTTGGGCGAATTAAGTTTCGTCTCAACTAGACGAATGTCTTGGCAATTAAAATTATCATTTTTTTCAATCTATGTTTTAATTGTTCATCGCGATGCAAGCCATACAAAATGTTACATACACAAATATTTGATTGTATTTTTATAAAAAATATATTTAGCAACGTGACACCCGTCCAATTAATGCTCAAATAGATTCTAAATAGAATATAAATTATAAATTATGTTGCCAAATATTTAAATAATATGTTTTTTTTTTAACATTTAATATATTTATCAATGTGAGACCACTACAAGAAAAATACTATTTTGTGGCCGATTTTATAAATATTTTGTGGTCGAATAAAACCCTCACAAATTAGTGACTGAAAAAGCCCTCACAAATGTCAAAATTGAAATTGGTCTTTATTTGTGACTGAAAAAGCCTCACAAATTTTTAAACATTTAACTGGATTTTGTGGCTGCCTAAGCCCTCACAAAATCACAACGTTGTGATGTTGTGATTTTGTGAGGGCTTAGACAGCCACAAAATCCAGTTAAATTTTTAAGGATTTTGTGAGGACTTTTACAGCCACAAAAAATAATTTTTGTGAGGGCCAAATCCGTCACAAAGGACTGAGGTGACAAGTGCATTTGTGGCTGCATAGGCCGCCACAAAGGCAAGCGTACGTGGCATTTGTGGCTGCAAAGGCCGCCACAAATGTCTTGTATCCGTTAGCCATTGTGGCTGCTTTGGCCGCCACAAAGGGTCAAGCATACCCTATATATATTTCTCCACTTTTCCTTCATTTTTCACATTCAACTTCTCTATAAAATCTCCTTCTAACTATTTTCTCCACCTTCTCTCTACACAAAATATTTCATCAAGTTTGATTTAATTTTGGTAAGTATAAATTATATTATATATGTAGTTTTATAATTTTATTTTTTTAATTTGACATAAGTAATTAATATTATTGAATTTTTTTTTTTTTTACAGTGGTTGTTAATTATTTCGAAGACTTGCAAGCATCGTACGTGAGTGAAAGCTTCAAGTGAGACGCTACTCGACATCAAGTTAGTATTTTATATATTTTAAATTAGTAAATAGATTAGTAATATATATATATATATATATATTTAGATTAGTTTTATAAATTTATTTTTTAAAAAATAGGAATGATGTTGTTTACATAATATATGATAAATAAAAGTTTCAAACACGGTTAAAATATATTGATTTTAATATAATTATTATTTAAAAAATATTATTAAAATTGATGATATTACTACTTTTGGTTATAAATAAGTCTTGATTATTAAAAAAACATCATTTAAAATTTTATATAGGTTTGTATAATGATATAGTCTTGATTAATAATTTATTATATTGTTTGCAAATTAATTAATATATAATCCCGTAATTGACATATATGCCAAAGTTATTGATTTTAAAAAAACATTATTAAAATTGATGATATTAATTATTGTTTTTTGTTATAAGTATATATTGTATTGATAATTTTGGGTTTGTAAGACATTATTTGTTAATTTTGGAATGCATGTTTTATTTGATTTTGTGGTAATTGCTAGCTAGCTTTAATTATTATTAATATTATATTTTTATATATAATATTTATTTTAATTTTAATATTTAATTTTAATTTTATTTAAATTTAATTTAATTTTAACTTATTTATAATTTAAATTAATGTTTAACTATAATTATAATTATTAATTTAAATATTTTATTATTAATATTTTATTATTTAAATTAATCTTTAATTTTAATTTAAATATTTTATTTTAAATTTTTAATTATATTAAGATTAGTTTATTATATATTAAATTAAATTTATAATTATATTATATTTTAAATTTAATTTAAATTTTAATTATAATTTAAATTTAAATTTTAATATTATATTTATATTAATTTATTATATATAATATTATAATAAACTATTAATTTTGAATTTAAAAATTAATTTATTAAATACGTAATATTTTGTGGCGACCTTAGCCCTCACAAAGGAGGGAGTTTGTGGCGGCTTGGACCCTCACAAAGGTCAAATCTGAAAAAATCAATCCGTCCTTTGTGGCGGCCTATCCTCACAAAGGCAGATTTTTGTTGCTGCAAAGACCCTCACAAATGCACTATTTTGTGGCTGCAAAAGCCCTCACAAATGCCAACTTGTTTCAGACACTTTGTAGCTGCAAAAGTCCTCACAAAACTTTGTGACCAGCTTATTTGTGGCTGCCAAAAGCCCTTACAAAATCCCATTTTGTGGCTGCTTCTTCCCCTTTGTGAGGGCTTTTGACCCTCACAAAAACCTTGTTTTCTTGTTATGGACCCCTCCAATCAATATACAAATAAATTGATTTTGAATGGAATATTTTATAAATTTAAATTATGAAAATTATATTAACAAATAAACATATAGCTAGATTGTACATAAGAAAAAAAAAAGCATAAAATAATCCAATAACATAAAAAGTTAGACAAGTATTTATTTTTATAGAAGTTTTCATTAATATTATATTTAGAATCTAGTTTTTTTATAGAAGTTCTTCATATCTTTTATGTTAGATGTTTTGGTTTGTAGTGATTTTTGTAATGAATTTAATTTATATATTTTGTTATTTTAAAGAGTTGTTATATTATTAATAAATTATAATCATTAGATCATTTATAATATTTGAATTTTATTATAGTGATCATTTATAATCATTAGATCTACTTATGAAGCCTCTTTACATGATTGTTTATGATTTGTTTACTATATAAAACTTTTTATTGATAATCCATAAAAATTAACTTCTCTTGTAATTTGTTTATTTCTTTTGTACTTTATCTTATTGCATTTTCTTTGACTTTTAATATAATGAGTTGGAATGTCCCTCATACTTTACATTTAATTTTTTTTCTTTGTCATTAAAACAATGAAGTGGTTGGATAACACTTTTTTAAAATCTAAAACCATTTTAGATTTTCATGTTGTATCTGAGTTTATTAGTCTGTTTAGAGATAAATAAAAATTCTTTTGTAAAAGTAGCATGAATCTTAAAATCTTTCATATCTTGAAGTATCAAAATATCACCTCATCACTCTAAATATTCTACATATAAAAAAATTAATTATTAAATGTTGCATCAAATTAAAATTTAGTTGCCACAAAACTAAGTGACAGTGATTTGCGTAGGTTCAAAATCTCACGGAAATCTTGCAATCCATTGAGAACAAATCATTAAACATTAGAAATTAAAATGATACTCTCCACGTCTCATAATAATGGTCTCATTTGCTATTTTTTTATATTTTAAATTATTTTCCATTTTAATATATTAATATAACGATAATTACTTATTAATATATATTTATTTATTGTATTTCAATTGATCAAATTTCTTCATTAACTACAATAAATAATAAAATTTGAGTAAAAGAAACTTATTTTATAATTTACAACTGATCATTTTCTTAAGAATTGTGTACAACTCAAATAAGACAATTAAAATGAGACAGATGATTATTGGTATTCACAAACCAATTGGAAAATAAACACGTTAGAACAAACAATAAGAATTACAAAAGTTTTTTAATTTAGGGGAAGTAACATTTACCTCCCCTAAGTTTACTTTAAATGATGCTAACATCCAATCTAGTGTTGAAAAAACACTCACCCTTATATTCACTAAAAAAAAACTACATCAAATATTTATTTGACATACTTACATCTATTCATGTCATTTATTATATGACACAATTATAATTTTCACTTTAATTTGTAAAAGTACGACTATACATCTTATTTTTTGAAATATTGAAAAGTGGTTATATCGTAGTAGAACAATTGGAGTGCATATTCTCGTATGTTTTTTTTTATAAATGACTTATAAAATTGAAAGAGTGAAAGAAAACAAATGTTATGCACAATTTTTGTAGTGAGTATAGGGGAGGTGGATTTTTTTCCCTAAAAAAGATATTAATGTCATTTAAGGTGACCTCAGAAGAGGTAAATGCAATTTTTCTTTTAAAATAAAATTAAATAACACACTCAAACAATGAAAATGAGTAGTATGTTTATAGGATATATGTGATTTAAATGGTGGGAAAGAAATTAAGGTTTTAACAAATACGATTTTCAAGCGGTAAAGTATCTGATTTTTAGTTATATTTCTCCTTCGTTAAAAAAGGCAGAAACGACTCCTAATAGTTCAACAGTAATCCAATTCATTTCCTAAAAGTCTAGTGGGAACAATTGAACGTCCAAAGTCAGTGCCCGATCAATAGCCATTTCAAACCATGTCAGATCCAAAGGGAAGAGAGTGAGTCAGAACATAAGTCAGACTTCTTTGAAGAAGCGAGGCAAGTTACAAAAGGTAAAATGTGAAAGTGAAAGTAATTGAAAGGACGCCTCAATAAGGGAATCATAGATACACGCTCATCAATGAAATGACCCTTCACAATCCAAGTAAGAAATTCGTTTGAGAGTAAGATACATAAACTCTCAAACACACGCTCGTTAATGAAATAACCCTTCATAATTCGAGGTCAAGAAAGTAACGGATAAACTCAAGTTTTGAAATCATCTATGAGTAAGATACCCAAACTCTCAAACATACGCTCATTAATTTAACAACCCTTCATAATGCGAAGTCGGAAAAGTGACAAATAAACCCAAGTTCAAAGTTCCTCTGTGAGTAAGATATCCAAACTCTTAGAAAAAACCATGATCCGTAGTTAGAATAACATCAAATTGATTGATATTCCAATGTTAGTTCAATATAAGCAAGCAACAACTAGTAGATCCAAAGTTCTTCAATACAAAGACAACTCCAGATTATTTCAAGGCAAAATTTGTACTCAAAGTCAACCATCGACTTCGCCACATGATCTACTTGGGGAATAATTGTTATCGGTGTGACTCACACTAACATAATCCAAGTTAATATGGAGACGAGTGAATTCGAATTGACTTGACCCATTTAGATAGCATCACATTGTTGAGACAAAAATCTCAATTTAATGTTTTGATGAAAAAAAAAGTTAATTAAGAATGTTAATTATGATTCTAAATATTATGTTAATTTAACTTGTGCTTTTGAGTGTATTAATTTAAAGATAGGATTTAAACAAAGCAAAGAAATCAACATAAAAAAAGCAAGAATCTGAACAGACAAAAACAAATAATATTTTTAGCAAAATCTGGAAAACGAAGAATGTTCTCTAGTTTCAAGAATGATCATCACAACTAGGGGTGGGAATAGGCTAGGCCAGACCAGGTTTTGAAAGGCCTGAGCTTGAGCCTGACATATGATTTATTTTTTAGGCCTAAGTCTGGTTTACGACCTATCTCCAGATTAATTATCAATGTCCAAGATGTTCAAGACTAACAGTCTAGATTGATTATCAATCTCTATTTCTACAGAAGTTCAATATCAAATTCCATATTTCTATAGAAGTTCATCATCATTCTCCAAACAGTTTTGGATAGAATCAAGTATGTAGGTCAAAGATATAACATCAATCATATATCTAAAGATTAAAGATCATTAAACACAAGATAAATCTGATTAAGAACAAAGAAACAAGTCCAATCAACAAAGTTCAAAAAGTGTTCAAAGGCTGGAATATGTTTATTCAAATATATTGGTTTTGGTCAAATATGACAGAGCACTACCAACAACTCTTTTGACTATCACTAAATACTCTTAAAAGCCTATAAAAGGAAGGCCAAACTCAAGGAAAAAATCAGAGCTTCAAGTAGTAACAATTCATTACTCATTTCGATCATACTTGAATTTCTCTCACTCACACACATTGAATCAATTTTGATTTTTTTTTCATTCGATTCCTAGAATCATTCTCTTGTATTTCTCTATCAAAAAATTAGAACTCAAACAAGTGTTGAGTCTTCTCAGCCTCTAACAAAACAATCTCATCATTATTGTAAAACTCAAACTATAAGAGTTTAGTATAGTTTGGGTAGATTGTAAGAAATCCTATCAAGGTTGATAAGTGAATTGATTGAACTCCTTTCTGGGTGGAAAGGTTTTAACTTTGTAAGAAGATCAATGTTGATTTGAATTTGGTGCTGTAAAACTAAGAAGGTTCTTTATTTTAAACACTTAGTGGAAAATCTCACGGTTGTGAGGACAAGACGTAACCCGGGTTGGGTGAACCAGGATATATCATTCTATGGTATCTCTTCCCTTATCTATTTACTTTCAGTCTAATTGATCATAAAGTTAAATACATAAACTGAATTATTGATTTTAACTAACCAATAACGTTCTCCGTTTCTGGTTAAAACCTAGAACGTTCACCGTTTTTTGGTTAAAACCAAGAACTTTATCTGTTTTCTGTTTTCACAACCAAGATCAATCTTGAGTTATTTTCTTAAGTTTTTAACATGAATTTTTAAAAAGGTGAATTTATAATTCAAAGTCCCCTTTCTTGTAAATTGACATTGCTACTTCACACATGACCTTCTCAAAACTAGGATAAATCGCCTACAATGATGGAATATGAGTTGTGGCAACAATAAAAAAGTGTTGCATAAGTTGACTTCTATCACTTCTCTATCACTGTCTAGATGACTTCTATACATACTTTTCTTCCATGTATTTTCGAGCATTGAGTTGGTCCCCTTGTTTTTTCTTAATTGTCCTTATTTTAACATTAAACTTATATAAGATAAGATAAAATCCTAAAGATGAGTCACAAATATATATGACAAATTAATATTTGATCATTACCATTACATTCGTCATCTTCATCTTGGTCTTCATTTTCTTCTTCCATGACATATTCTTCCTCTTCACTTCTTATATCATTTACAAACTCTTTTTCATTACCAAGTTCATTATTTTTCTTAAGAAAATCTTCAATTAACATTGATTTGTACAAAGACATTCTTTTGGTTTTCTCTGTTGCACTTTATGGACTAGCCATTACCTTGTCATCTTCGTTCTCCACCCTTTTTTGGCCTTTTATTTTGTTCTTGAAATGTTATTTTCTCCTGATGTCTTTCTCATTGGTTATTGAACTTATTCATTCTCCACACTTTTATGGCTTTTTGGTTATGCATAGGTGATTTTCTTTGATTCATAATGGGACCTTTTGGATCTTGGTTTTGTCTTGATCCTTGATTATTAGTCATTATGCTTTATTTGAAACTTTCATAACATTGTCAAACTTCTCTTTTGTTGAACAAAGATCCATATTTGAAGATATATAGTTTTACTAGTTGTTGTAAAATTTGATAAGTTGAATTGTGCTTGAGGTGCAATCTCAACTGAAGGATGATTTACTCTTTGAATTTGTTTGTCTAACCTTGTAGCCTTGGAACTAAATATTTAATTGATTGATACATTGTTTTGCTTGCTAGTAGGTTTTTTAGTTCCAATTATATCTTCATTAGTTACTCCAATGCCTCTCAATATCTTTTCACGTCTGATTATGAATCTCCTTGGTAATTTAGTTCCAACAAAGCAACAAGAGGAATATAAAAATAAGGCAATATAAATTTTTTTTTAAAGAACAAATAAGATATACACATTAATAGCTCTTCATCGTCCAAATCATAATTATCTATGTCTTTGAATTCCTTCATAACATGTGCAGGATTCTCAACTATTGTTGCAGGAATATCTTCCCAAACCCAATTAAGGTTGTTTTCATTATTTGATGCATTTAAATTTCCAATATCATAAAATAGATCATCCAAATATTCTTATTGAGTTGTAGCATTTGATTAGTTACCCATATTAAACAGATCTCTAGGACTGGTTTTCATACATAATGTTTATTTTCATCGAAAAGATCTTGCACATAAAAACATTGGTGGACTTGAGACACCAGGATAAATGCGTCATTTTGGTAACATTTTTTGTTGAAATGTACACAAGTAAGCTCATACTTATCTTCTTTAGCCTCTCACTGATCATACTTAAACAACACAAATTTGAGTTGGCTATAATAGTCTAACTCTATTATGTATTTAATTGCTCCATAGTAAGTGACAAGATTTGTTTTAAGATTTTCATCCTTGGAACTTGAAAAACTTTTGGTCAAAGAAACCAAAGTTACAGTAGAATTTTGAGTTTTACGTCTTGCATCACGTTTCTTAGTGTGAAATCTACAACTATTGACGAGGTAACCTAAAAAACTCTTTGCAGCATCATTTGGACCTCTAGATAATGCTTAGAGGTGAGCTGACACATCATTTTCCAAGGCTCAAATTTTAAACCATTCGCTAGAATCTTGACCTTGTCTTTCGACCTTAATCCACTTTCCTCCTTTAGTGTGACCACTAACACATTCATTGTACTCTCTAAAAAGTTAACACTATTAGTTGTTAAAAATAATTCTAAGATATGTTTTGAGAGAGAGAGAGAGAGAGAGAAATCATTTAATGATTTCAGCCTTCACTAGAAATGATTTGAGTATGTTTACAGACTTTCCAGCACTTCAATGCCTATACATCTAACTCAACATCCAACTACAACAACAACCAATCTATCCTTAAGAACTACTCACTAAGCTCTAGCAAGATCAAATTGAAATCTCTTTTAGATGATCACACACACTCTAAAAGATGACCACCAATTTCACAATACTGGATTTCCACACACTTTCTTTTACAAAGATTGTTCTTTCAAAAAGAGCTAAGAACACTTGATTCAATCACAATGAATTCTCACACTAAATATTTGCCAATAATGTTGGTTGTTGATAAAACTTAATATTTGAGCTATTCCTTTGACGATACCTTGGTTGTTGATAAAACTTAGATTTAACTAAATTGACATAATTAATATCAAATTTGTTGTCGTATTACAACATACAACATTTAACACAACAATAAATCATCTTGACGCCTAATTATAACTTCATAGTATCTATTTAACATCGTTGAGGTAGTTTTGAATGGATCGATAACTTGTCTTCTTGCTTCATTATGAAGTTTCTATCTTTTTGTTTGTTTTGAAATTCTAATTTTCATGAGTTCTCTCCTACTAATGGAGGACTATGTCTTGTAATCAATGTTTGGGTGTAGACATTCTTGAGTTTCATTTATGAAGTCTTGCTTTATATAGTTTGGTCATGGCAAATGTCATTTTTCTTTGTTCTTCTCTTCTTGAATTCTTGATTATGATTTTATTTTCTTGAATGAAATTGGTTCATAAATGATTGTGTAAATGGCTTTGATAACTAAATTATAGGAAGAGAAAACAAATACTACATTTTCCATTTGAAGGTGTTTGATGTTATGTCTAGTTTGGTTTAACTTTGCGTTTTAAGTTTAATCTTGGTTTAATGTTTGCTTAATTCATTTGTCGTGATTAATCTTCATCCTAGAAGCATTTATAGTATTGAAATTTTGGATTATAGTGAGTTTATTGTTGTAATTATAAGTAATAGAGTGAAATTAACACATAAATGTTTATTTATGGTTAAGGATTGAATCAAACTCAACAATTGTCGAAACTCTTGGATTGATTGTTTTTCAATCACAAATTTTAAATTCTATTGGTTGTTATTTATGATTGTTTCATCTTCAAGTCAATATTGATATTTACATAGATAATTTTTTTTAATAAATAGTTCAAGTTATTCACGTACGCAAACACCTAAGTTTATAGATAAAGTTGGTTTACTTAACTAAAATCAGTTGACAAAATGAGTTTTATTTCCACTAAAATCAATTTCAATCACATAACCCTAACTAAATATTATAAAAAAAAAAAGGTAACAAAGATGTTAAAGTTGTTGAAAATTGAGGTACAAAGAGAAGAGGATGTGAGAAAAAATGAGGAATATAAGAGTAAGGTAGAAAGTGATGATAGAAATAGTTGTTACATTGAAGATCAAAATAGAATGAGAGGGTAGAGTTTAAAGAATTATAAAAATAAGTAATAATATTTTAAATATCTATCCACAACAACAACCAATCTATCCTTAAGAACTACTCGCCAAGCTCTAGCAAGATCAGATTGAGATCTCTTTTAGATGATCACACACACTCTAAAAGATGACCACCAATTTCACAATACTGGATTTCCACACACTTTCTTTTACAAAGATTGTTCTTTCAAAAAGAACTAAGAACACTTGATTCAATCACAATGAATTCTCACACTAAGTATTTGCCAATAATGTTTGTGAGTTATAAGAATTTCTCTCAAAGTGTATTTTTCGAAAAGCTAATGAAATTCTTTGTTTCTATGTGTTAGTTGTAAAAATTGTGATTGATTCAGTTTATATAGTTTCAGAAAAACTTCAGACAAATCGATTTCCCAATCGATTTTATTAATGTGTATTCCAGATCAATCGATTTCCTAATCGATTATCGCGTTTCTTGTTTTTCTTGAATCTTGAAATAGATGAACTAATCGATTTGCTAATCGATTCTTTTAATGCATATATCAGAAACGCATACTCAGTTCATATCATAATCGATTGAATAATCAATTATAATTGTTTTGATCAAAATGCGAGATCAAACAATCGATTATCCAGTCGATTCACTTTCATTAACATAATCGATTTGACAATGGGCTAAGTTCTCCCTGTAACTCAGACATTTAACCAAATCGATTTGCCAATCGACTGATTTGTCCCTGTAACTCAGATATTTTAATTACAATCAATGTGCCAATCGATTATGTAATATGTTTCTGATAAATGATTAACTAATTCATTTATGCAATCGATTAACTAATCGGTTAGTGCAAAGCTTGTAACTTAAGAAAAGTATATCAATCGATTGTCCAATCGATTCCTCTTAATCACAGAACACAGGTCTGATGAAAAACATTTTAATAATCGATTTGCTAATCGATTAACTCTGTGAAAGCTTTGTTCTGTGAATCAGAAAATCGATTAACCAATCGATTTACCAATTGATTGTCCAATTGATTTCTTTTAATCATAGAACGCAGGTCTGATAAAAACATTTTAAGTAATCGATTTGCTAATCGATTAACTCAGTGAAACATTTGTTCTGTGAATCAGAAAATCGATTGATCAATTGATTTACCAATTGATTGATTAACACACTTATTTTATGATTTTAGTTTTAATTGGCAAATATTAGATGTGTGAAATCATAATGATGAATCTTACTAATAAACACTATGACCAATAGACAAATTTACACATAATTTCAAGCTTTTTATGATATGATCAATCTTTGCTTGATTGCTTGAGATCCAAGATTTGTCCAAGTGTAGTGTTTGATTCTTTCACATAATCTTCAAGCCTTATGATATGATTAATCTTTGCTTGATTGATTTCCTGAAATGTATCTCAACTCAAACTATTAGATTAATCAGATAATGTGTATACATTGTATGTTTGGAAGTTATATCAAAATCATAGTCAAGGAGGCATATATCTTACAAGTAGAACCATGGATCTACACATTTGTATAAAATTATTTAACTATTCAAGAGTTCTAGCAAACTAATAGTAGTATAGCTTAGAGCACATATTGGGTGAGTTATCCTCGTTAGGATGGTAATTAGCACTAGTCTAGCAGATACTCTCTCAAATGCATCAAACATTTTTCTAAACAAGCAAGAGTCTATAGAATTTATTACTTTCTCATCCTAAATATGCATATCCAACACTTCTGGAAGGTGAAACACAAACTTAAAATGGAATATTTCCTAGTTGACCTTATGATCCATATATATACTCCAAAATTTAACTGGTCACTCCAATTTAAGATGGGATAACAACTCTACTTAATCAGTCCAGTAAGGCAACAACAAAAACTAAATGAAAACTGATAACAAGTCCATTCAATTAGTTCAACAAGGCAAAAAAATAGAATATAACCTATACATAATATGAAAAACTGTATAAAAAAACTAAAAAATAGAAAAATAATTTAAAGTAAAGGGGTAATCATATTAGGGACAAAAACAAAGGGCAAAACAGACTAGTTACAAAGAAGAAAATGAAGACTAGTTAGAATGAAAAAGAAAAACGAACGTGTGTGAAAGAGAGAAACAACAAAATGAATGTGTGTGAAGTGAAATAGAGGAAGAAAAAAACAAAACTGAGAAACTGAATACACGATGTTTGTTGCGAAAAGGGGTTAAGTGGTTTTATAATAATAATCAAATAAAATAATTAGGCTAAGTGGGTATGTGTCAAAAAAACCTAAAAATCTTAATGAATAAATAAAAAATTTGGAAAAAAATTGAGTTTTCTAGAAACACACAAGTACATATTGTATTACGGGTCAGATTGCGATAGTGATTTGCGATTAGAGCACAATTTGGGGTCGCGAGCGCCACACCTATCGAAGGTGTTTCCACAGTTGGCAACATCGCAGTAAGTATGTCCACTGCACGAGGACTCTGGGATCGATATTAAGTGAGCTTACAAGTGATGCTAACTAAAATTAGATATAAGATCTTAAATACAAACCCAAATTTTAACCAAATAGATCAGACTTAATATATTAAATATAATACATTTTTATGCAACAAACGTAATACATCAAACAAGGAAAGAAAAGCATAAAATAATCCAATAACATATAAAAAGTTAAACAAATATATTTTTTTATAGAAGTTTTCATATATATTATATTTAGAATCTATTTTTTTTTATAGAAGTTCTTCATATCTTTTATGTTAGATGTTTTGGTTTGTTGTGATTTTTGTAATGAATTTAATTTATATATCCTGTTAGTTTAAATAGTTGTTACATTGTCAATAAATCACAATTTGTAATGCTTGAATTTTATTAAAGTGGTCACTTGTAATTATTAGATCTACTTATAAAGTCTGCTTACATGATCCTTTATGATTCGTGGACTATGTAAAACTTTTTACTATTAACTTTTCTTGTAATTTGATTATTTCTTTTGTACTTTATCTTATTGCAATTTCTTGGACTTTTCATAAAATGAGTTGGAATATCCCTCATGCTTTATATTTAATTTTATTTTCTTTGTCATTAAAAAAATAAGTCCCGACTAGATAACATTTAAAAAACAAAAGAGATATTAGTGTCATTTAAGGTGACATCAGGAAAGGTAAATCCAATTTTTCTTTTAAAATAAAATTCAAAAACACAACCAAACAATGAGAATGAGTAGCATGTTTATAGAATATTTGTGATCTAAATGGTGCAAAAGAAATTAAGGTTTTAACAAATAAGGTTCTCAAGCGGTAAAGTATTTGATTTTTTAGTTATGTTTCTCCTTTGTCAAAAAAGGTAGAAACGACTCCTAATAGTTCATTTGTAATCTAGTTCATTTTCTAAAAGTATGGTGAGAATAATTGAACGTTCAAAGTCGATGTCCGATCACCAGCCATTTAAACCATGTCTAACCCAAAGGGAAGATAGTAAGTTAGAACATAAGTCACACTTCTTTGAAGAAGTGAGGCAAGTTACAAAAGGTAAAATGGACATAAGATGATGAAGAGTAATAATGATTACTTAGGTTTGACATGTGGCATGCGAAAGTGATTGAAATGACGCCTCAATAAGGGAACCGTAAACACACGTTCATTAATGAAGTGACCCTCCACAATATGAGGTCAAGAAATTAATGGATAAATCCAAGTAAGAAATTCCTTTGTGAGTAAGATACATAAACTCTCAGACACACACTCGTTAATGAAATAACCCTTCATAATTCATGGTCGAGAAAGTAATGGATAAACACCAGTTATGAAATCCTCTATGTAACGTCCCAGATTTTTAATCCAGATCGTTACTTAAAAAAATACTTATTTGTTCGAAAAGTTTATGAATCTTTTGTTTTTTTGAATAATTAACATTTATTGGTTTTATATAATTAGTAACAATCATGTTATTCAATATCATTAAGAAAATATTTATTCAAAAACTAAAATAACATGAAAATGATTATTCTAGTCAAAAGAGAACCACTTTAGTATTCATAGAATTGTAGTACATTTTAGCAATTTGTGACAAAAGATTAAAAGAGTTTAAAAATATTGGAAAATTACATTATTACAAAATCGCCTTGAAAGAAAAACTCATGTTTACCCCGCGTTTGCCACACGTCAATACTCATTAACTACTCTTGAATCTCCTCGAACTCATTAGTACCTAAAATGTTGTTTGTAAGGGTCAATTTTTTTCTATCATCCACATCAAACCAAAACAAGACATGTAGAAGAATAACACAAAATTCATAAACGCAAAAACTTCCATTTAAAAGAGAAAAAAATGAATAAACTAATAAATTGTATACCAAAACATATGCATGGTGAATGCTCCTAGAACTATATGATCCGGATATAAACTTGCCACTAAGGCAACTTTCACACAGATTCCACACAGAAAACTTCCACATAGAAAATCACACTTGCCACTAAGGCAACTTCCACACAGAAAATCACACCTGCCACTAAGGCAACTTCCACGAAGATGCATATGCCATGCCATGAAAATGTAGTATGCAATACATATATACCCACACAACCCACTAAGAATTATGCCACGTGCCTTTAAAAATCACCTTTTTAAAATCATCACCTCATTCACACATCATTAAGAACACATACACACATCCATATCATGACTATCACATATTCATAGATAAATAATTATAAAAATTATAACTTTCACCACATACACCTAGAGACAACAATTTGATATCATATAGGTCATAAGAATTAACACTTTCACATATATAACAATACAATTTCACACTCCAACCATTTTTGATCATACAATTTCACACCTAAACCAATATACATAAAATTTCATACTTTACTACATAGAAGTCAGATATTAAATTTAATCTCATAAAAATTAGGGGTTTTATTAGTCTACATTTATTTCTTTTAAATACAAGTAATCGCGATTATTTATTTCATGTCATTCAACTAACAGCCTAACAATAATCTGTGTGGGGAAAAACCCTTACCTTGGCTGTTTTCCTTCCTAGTACAAAGCGCTAAGCCCCCACAAAGTCGTTCACAAGGAAAAGATGTTCTAAGCTTTTGATGCCGAAAAAGAGGAGGTGATGGTGATGGTGGCTAGGATTTTTGGTTTTTATTTATAAAGGGTTTGTGAAATAGGGTTTGTAGTAGTTACTAGGGTTTCCGTATTCTTTTCTTAGTGTTTGACCTAAATGGGGAATAGAAGGGAGACAATATTATTTGTACTACTATTATTATTACTACTACTATTTCTATTATTACTATTACTATTACTATTACTATTACTATTACTATTACTATTACTATTACTATTACTATTACTATTACTATTACTATTACTATTACTATTACTATTACTATTACTATTACTATTACTATTACTATTACTATTACTATTACTATTACTATTACTATTACTATTACTATTACTATTACTACCACAATTTTAAAACTAATATTTATAAAAAGTAATTTAACTAATTACTATTTTAAAATACATTAATAACAAAAATTCATTCTCAATATTAACTGCAATTATTACTATACTATTTTACAATAAACTTAGATAACATACTACCATAATTATGGAATAGTCAAAACGATAAAATAATTAAATATAACACAAATAATTTATATTTATTACTAAATCCCAATAAATATGTTTAAAACCATCATATCATAGAAATATATAGTAATAAAGATATTAATCACAATATTACTACCATCTCAAAACCATTATTTATAAAATAAATAATTAAAATATGAAATAGTCTTAAATAATTAAAATATAACTATGCACAAATTTATTATATAGTTTAACGTACATGAAAATA
>JBBPBT010000770.1:556823-566858 GCA_037974875.1 Cicer bijugum | reverse complement strand
TCTATATTTTAAACTCACTCAAAATCTTATTATCTAAAATACTTTTGCTAAAATATTATTATATATTTTTTAAATAAATTAAATAACTAAATATAATATTTATAATTTATATTACTCATTAAATCAAATATATATGGTTATCAAACCATAAGAAACTCACACATATAAGGAGAAGTAACCATCAAATTAATCAACATATATTCTAAAATAATTTTAACATCAAATTAATTTCTTTAAAAT
This sequence comes from Cicer bijugum, assembly GCA_037974875.1. Lineage (NCBI taxonomy): Eukaryota > Viridiplantae > Streptophyta > Magnoliopsida > Fabales > Fabaceae > Cicer > Cicer bijugum. The sequence continues at coordinate 566,618 of JBBPBT010000770.1, read as the reverse complement.
CCTATTTAATTAATAAATTAGTTTATCATTAAATTTGGGATGTTACAATTCTACCCAACTTATAGAAATTTCGTCCTCGAAATTTGTAATGACGAGTAAGCAAATTATTATCTAAATTACCACAATCAATATCAAAACTTAGTCTCCAAAGATATAATAAACATTCCGAAGGTATTCATAATTTATTTAAGTACAACATATCAGAAATCACGAGTTGAAAACGCATATCACATTTAACATTCAATTATGGACGACAATATCAGATAGTCACTCACTATAATCTATAAATAAAATATAACATATAAGCTTAGTTGGTAATTACTTACTACATTTAATTGAGGTGAAATGAAACATATTTTAAGTACATTGTTAATTTCTACTAAATAATTATTAGTAACAACTTTATCAACTAATGTAAGTCGCATAAGACAAATAATTATCACACATATTTTAATAATGAATAATATTGATAATTTCTAATTATTATTATTATTTTTTATTTTAGAGGATATTACACTCTACGTGTGAGATACCCAAACTCTCAAACATACACTAGTTAATGAAACAACACTTCATAATCCGAAGTCGGGAAAGTAATAGGTAAACCCTAGTCCAAAATTCCTATGTGAGTAAGATATCTAAACTCTTAGAAAAAATCATGATCCGTAGTTAGAATAACATCAAACTGATTGGTATTCAAATGTTAGTTCAATATAAGCAACCAACAACTAGTAGATCCAAAGTTCTTCAAAACAAAGACAACTCCAGATTATATCAAGGCAAAATTTATACTCAAAGTCAAGCATCGACTTCGTCACATGATCTACTTGGGGGATAATTGTTATGGGTCAAACTCACACTAACGTAATCCAAGCCAATATGGAGACGAGTGAATTTGGATTGACCCAACCTAATCAGATAGCATCACATAACCTTCCCAAAACTAGGACAAATCACCTGCAATGATGGAATAGGACAAACTAACTTGGACCTCCTTTCATGACTACTAGATGGACAAGGAGACACTTCAACATTTTTGTGTTGTGGCAACAATAAAAAGTATTGTGTAAGTTGACTTCTATCACTTCTCCGTCATTGTCTAACATAACAATATTTAAAACACAAATCATCAACCACTTAGACAACCACAAAAATAAAATATTCAAGGTTAAATTTTAATCACATATGACATCGCTGTTTTATTCCCATGGACGCTTACAATCAAGAATTAATAATTTTGTTATCCCAAATATATAACACACAAACGCATGAATAGATGTCTTAGAGTTAACACTCATAATAAAATATTTTAAAAAATTGATTCTATAATAATTCACAAAGATGTATCAAAAGTCATAAAATGCATCTAAAGAAATCAAGTACCAACTATCTGTAGAACAAATAATTAGACAAAAATAAAATAACAATAAAATGTATGCAAGTTATGGATGCTCCTAAAAGTATATGATCCAGATATAACCAGCCACACAGAACTCACCCATACCAATGAGAAAATTAAATCAGCCACACATGCGTCTACAAAGATACATATGATATGTCATGAAATGATAATGATGTTAAAAAAGATAACAATATTTAAAACATAAATCATCAACCACTTAGGTAACCACAAAGATAACAATATTTAAAACATAAATCACCAGTCACTTAGGCGACCACAAAGATAATAATATTTAAAACACAGATCATCAGTCATTTAGGCAACCAAAAAAATAAAATATTCAAAACACAAATAGTCAGCCACTTAGACAACCACAAAGATAACAATATTCAAAACACAAATCATCAGCCACTTAGACAACCACAAAGATAAAATATTCAAAGTTAAATTATAATCACAAATGACATCACTGTTTTATTCCCATGGATGCTTACAATCAATAATTTTGTTATCCCAAATATATAACACACAAACACCTGAATAGATGTCTTAGAGTCACAATGTCTTAGAGTAAAGACTCAAATAACGAAGAACACGTACAAATATAAACTTTTTTCTTCTACTATAAAATTTCTCCCATTACTAGTCATTTAGGCATACAAATCAAGATTTACCAGTAAACACATCACAAAATTCAACTTAATCATATTATCACAATTAAAAATTAAATTTTTTCATCAATTCCCTCATGACTCATATAGTATTCATATTAATCAAAACTTTGAAATGAAATAGCACAAAAATCAAAACTTTAAATTAAAAACATTCTAACAAACATATTACAACAAGCATATTACTCATGTTATAAAAATAAAAATCAAATTTGATAATTAAGTTTATCAAGGCAAACATATTACTCATAAAAAAAACAAAACATTATAGTTAAATTCTTTAAGTCAAACATAAAATAAAAAAATTTCTTTTAAAACTTCAAGACATCATATCAATATCTTACAAACTATTTATTTAATATCTAGCATAACCTTGCATGGAGAAAAGCCCTTACCTTAGGTCCTTCATTTCCTAGCAAAATGTTATAAGCCCCACGAATCAAAGACAAAAGTCCAAACTTTACTTGAGATGCTATTAAAATTATGGTGTGAGAAAAGGAAGGAGACTATGTTTATCTCTTTTTTTCTTTATTTTGCTTGTGATGGAAAATTTGGGTATTTAGAAGAAAACAAAAATATTTATAAGAATAGAATAGAAAAGTGTGTAAACTACCTTTAAATTGTTTTTGCTAATAGCTATGACACCAAAAATTGCCTAGAATTCTTTTTGTAGAGAATTAAAATAAAATTATAATCTTGCTTTAAGAGAGAGGGAGGTGTGAGATATAACAAATAAGGAGAGTCTTTTTTTTCACTCTTAATTGCACAAATGATAAAATCCATAATTAAATTGGTAACCTTCATTTCAAAAATGAATTAAAGGTTGAGACAAGGACATAAAGTCTACATTATGTCAAGACAACACCATGAATTGTCTTAAAATCTTGTGATGGAGGAGAGTAAAAGGAATGAGGTAAGTCACTTTTTTTTTAATACTAAAGATGGATGGACCCAAAAAAATTTCAAGAAGGAGCACTCGTACATGAGGGCCTAGTATCACTAACTCTACTATCTCCTAGGCTTTGGTCCAAAATAAAACTAACAAATAATACAACGTCTATAAATTCTAATTTAATTAAATAAATTAACTAATATTTTTGTCAACTAAAATAAATCAGGCAAAACAAAAATATCACTAGAGGTCACGCCTAACAAAATAAAACCAACATATCTAACACATCAATTTATTGATTATCGAAATTAATGAAATAAACAAAACATGTAACAATCCATTTTGGAAACAATCAAGCCATAAATATGTAATTGTCATAACAAAATAATAAAATAAAAATAAATTTTATAATTATTCAGATAAAATAGATGGTGATAAAATTTAATTTCTTTACACATATTATAAATTTAATGACAAATTATGACAATTATAAAAAAGACACATATATAACATATATAAAAATAATGGGGTGTTACAACAAACAACATATATTGAATCAATTGAATTCAATTTAACTAGATGTAGAGCAATACAATTAAGTGTAGATGAATATATTAAAACAGTGAATTGAGTAGAAGAATATTAATGAAGTGTAGATTTTAGCTTATATAAGGACAATGAATCATATTAGAATATGTTCGAAATATTTTAAAAAATAGCTTGTAATAGTAGTTATGACCGCAAAATCAAAGTTTTTTGACTTGATATCTAACTTCATAGATAGTCTCATGCGATAAACTGTTGGTGTGCACTCTTTCAAGAAAAATTAGTATAATCTATTTGAATGAAAAATTTAACCCCACTTTTTGAGAAACACATACACAAGGAAAAAAAATCAAATTTAATTAACTTTTGACTTTTAAAGTATCATGATTAGGATAATGTTACATTTTTTGTTTTGGCGTGTGAAAAATAATGTTTCCTATGTAAACTTTTTCTGTTACGAAATAATGTTTGATTAATGGAAAACATAGATTATGTCAACAAAGAATGTTCCCAACTTGCAACAAAAAGGCATTCATTCCAAACCTTGAAAGCAACTGCAAATACCTATTTCGAATTACTTTTTGTTCACAAGTAGAGCCATGGATCTACACATTTGTATAAAACTATTTAACTATTCTAGAGTATCAAGCAAACTAATAGTAGTATAAGGGTAATCGTAATAGAGACAAAAACAGAAGGCAAAACAAACTAGTTACAAAGAATAAAAATGAAGACTAGTTAGAACGTAAAAGAAAAACAGACGTGTGTGAAAGAGAGAAACAATAAAATGAACGTGTGTGAAGTGAAATTGAGGAAGAGAAAAAAAAAATCTGAAAAACTGAATAGACGATGTTGGCTGCGAAAAAGGGTTAAGTGGTTTTATAATAATAATAAATAAAATAAATAAGTTAAGTGAGTGTGTGTCGAAAAGACCTAAAAACCTTCGGGGCAGCGAGCGACACACCTATCGAAGGTGTTTCTACAGCCGGCAACGTTGCAGTAAGTCCATCCTTCGTACCAGGACTCCGTGATCGATAATATAGTGAGCTTACTAGTGATGCTAACTAGGATTAGAGATAAGATCTTAAATACAAACCCAAATTTTATCCCAACAAATTAGACTTAATACATCAAATATAATACAGGTTTATACAACAAACATAATACATCAAATATAATACAGGTTTATACAACAAACATAATACATCAAACATAATACAAGTCTAATTTGGCTTGTAAAGAAAAAGAAGACATTGTTTTTATTATCAATAAATAGTTTCATACATAATATAGTAAAAAAAAGATAGACAAAGCATATAACTACAACAAACAAAAATTACAACTAATTTGTCTATAAAAAGAAAACCTAAATTACACCACACATAATACACTATACGACATGAACTGAAAAACATCAAAACACAAATTGAAGCATAAAAAAAAGATGGATGAAGCATATTGTTTCATCTGTGACCTTCTAGAGAGGGTTAAGGAAGACACGAGCTTATGGGGAGATTAAGCGTTGCAATATGTAAAGAGAAGATGGAGAGAGGTTGAGACACGACCTTTTCTAAAGACACGTCGATGAGAGGCTATATAGAGATGACGGCGAGAGGTGTCGTTTAGGCGAAAGACAAGGATTTGGTGTGGGGAAAGCGTCGTTCAGGCATTGCTGTGGAAGTCGAGAAAAGAGTTTTGGTTTAGGCGAGAGATATTGATGCATCAAAAAAGGTTGTGTTCCGCACGTTATGATTCACGAGTTATGGTTAAGGGTTTTTTAGGGAACTCAAGTAATTTGGACAAGTATTATTTGAGAAATTAGGTTCAGACAAATAAGAGTTTAGGTTTAGCAAATACTTTTTTTCTATTTTATCCCACGGTTATGTATTGTGGTTTAAACATGGTACATAAAACATTTTTTATACTAAGACCACATTTATAATATGTTGTTTTAAAATCTTCACAGACAATGGTTTAAAAGTGTTGTCTAAATCGTCCATACTTTTTAACTCGTACCTTAAAGACGAATATGCAACAATTTATTTTGACAACCAGAAAATTGATATAGGGGGAGAATACTAGACATATGCCTCCTTGATCATGATTTTGATATAATGTCCAAACATACAATGTATATGCATTATTTGATTGATCTAATGGTTTGAATTGAGAAATATTTCAGGGAAATGAACAAACACTACACATTTGGACAAAACTTGGAAGTCAAGCAATCAATCAAAGATGGATGATATACTACCAGCTTGAAGAATGATGTATAGATGTCTCTAGTGTTAATAGTGTATATTAGGTAGACTCAATCATAATGATTTCTCATATAATACCTGCCAAAGAAATCATAAAATAAGTTTTAATCAATCAAATAATAAATCCATTGATAAATCAATTGGGCAATCGATTGTCTGACTCACAGAATAAAGGTTTCACTAAGTGAATCGATTGGGAAATCGATTACTTAAAGGTTTTCATTAAAACCTGTGTTCTGGGTTTTGACAAATCAATTGGACAATCGATTTGCACATCAATTGAGTAATCGATTTTGTGATTCACATAACCAAGCTCGTACTGAGTTAATCGATTGGCAAATCGATTACAAAAATACTTTTTCATCAGACATGGGTTCTATGATCAACGAAATCGATTGGACAATCAATTGAAATAAGTTTCTTAAGTTGCAAGCTTTGCACTAATTGATTGAAAGAAAGAACTAGTTAATCATTTATCAGAAACATATTGCATAATCAATTGGCACATCGATTTCAACTAAAATAGCTGAGCTACTGTAACAAGCCAAATCGATTGGAGTAAAACATCTGAGTCAATGAATGTGACACACACATACAGAAAAATAACAATAACTTTTCTCTATAAATGTTTGAGTTATGGGGAGAATTTAGCTCATTGCCAAATCGATTATGTCAATGAATGTGAGTCGACTGAGTAATCGATTGTTTTGATCTCGTTGTTTGAACAAAACACTTATAATCGATTATTCAATCGATTCTGATATGAACTGAGTATAAGTTTCTGATTTATGAATTAAAATAATCGATTAGCAAATCTATTAATTCTTTTATTTTTAGGATTCAAGAAAAACAAGAAACGCGATAATCGATTAGGCAATTGATTAAGCTGAAACTACACTTTAATAAATCGATTGGGAAATCGATTTATCTGATGTTTTCTGAAAATATATAAATTGATTCAATCACAATTTTTCAGAATTGAATACAATTGAATAACACACACATACAGAAAAATAACAATCACTTTTCTCTTAAACTCAAAACTGAAATACACTCTGAAAAGATTGTCATAGATCACTAAAAATACATTGGCAAATAGTGTGTGAGATCTTCTATTATGATTGAGTCAATCTTCTTAGTCTTCTTTTATCTCTTTTGTAAGAACAACTATCTGTATAGAAGTTTCTGGAAAATCCAGTGGTGTAAACTGGTGGTTATCTGTTTTGGTGCTTGTGTTCATCAAGAAGAAGCCTCAACTTGATCTCGTGAGGGTTTGGCGAGTAGCTCTTAGGGATAAGTTGGTATTGTAATAGAAGTGGCGTTGAGTTGGATGGATAGGTTGTGATTAAGTTGGAAAGTCTGTAAAAGGTACTCAAGTCAATTCTAGTGAACGACTGAAATCATTGTTGATTTCAGGACTGGATGTAGGCTATCAAACTGATAGCTGAACTAGTATAAAATTCCTGGTGCACGATTTCCTTTATCTCTTCTCCTTATATTGATATTGCATGAATGTTTGTTTGTGAATTTCTGTCTTGATTTATCTTTTGAATAAGTATTGTATTTGTACTCTTATCTTGATAATACATGTGTATTTGAATCTTTGTCTTGATAAGTTTTTGAATCTATCACTGTTGAATTGGAATTAATATTAAACAAGTTGGTTTTAATATTAAGTTCATCACTTAGGAAAAAATTAGATAATCTTGTTTATACCATTGTATAAAATATCCTAAGAATAGAGGTCATCATACCAACACTTTATTCACTGTTGTATCAAAAGTCAAATTCTTGTATTTAGTATCGTTGATATTGAATAAATAGTAAAAATTAAAGTTGGTCTTCATTCTTTCAATTAAAAAAAAAAACATTAAAACTAATAATACCCATAATCAAAGGGCGCATTGATGCATATTCATGCATATGGTATGTCGTGTCATATAACACTGCCATAATATTTATATTATCTATTTGAAATATTATATATACTTATATTTACATCCGTGCAACAGTGTATGTGGAAAACATATCAAAGTTATAAATTTGTTGAAACATTAAAATTAGAAGTAGTGTGTCATTTGTTTCATATTATTACTATCACACTTTTCGATAACTAATGGATAAATTAGACTGCAACAAATAGTAAACCATGTATATAATTTGTCTTGATAATACCAAGCATGTCATATAATTGCACTACAAAAGATTACTAGTGTAAATGATTTTAGCAATGGAACGGGTTAGTATTTTTCTTAAAATTATTGATTTTTTTTTTAAAATATATTGATTATGTTAAAACCAATTAATCATAGATTGATAATTAATATATTTCATTTTATATGTTAGTGATTCACTAAGTATCATGCAAGTGAAATATAATTCCCATAAAAACTATATATATATATATATATATATATATATATATATATATGATATTTATTTCCCTTTATCATATGTCCGTGGAGTTTGGACTCTATTAATTCGTCAATCCTTTATTATTTGTATGATCCCCGATTAGTCGGGTGCAGGGTGGATTTCTCCTTCTCCACAGCCACATCACAGACTAATCGGGGATAACCCGCACCCGTTCCCGTTTCATAGTGGGTGTAAAATTTAGGCATTCATCCCTGCTCGCTACGGGTCTCGGGTTTCCCCTCCTGCACCCACTCATATATATAAAATTATAAATTTAAAAATCATATTTATTATAATAAAATAATTATTATTAAATAATAATAAAATTAAAAAATATTTTATATAGAGATTAAATTATAATTTTTAATATTAAAAAAATATTAAATATATTAAATATATTAAATATATATGTGTATATAAAATTTAAAAATTACAATAATAATACTTGCGGGGCGGGTTCGGGTGCGGGGGTGGGGTGGATATCACCACCTCCAAACCCGCACCCGCCCCCGAATTTTAATGTTGGGGAAAATACGCACCCTCACCCAATTAAAGCGGGTTTTCCCCACTCAAATCAAGTGGATTTGGGTGGGTACCCGCGGGTGCAGATTTTGTTGTCATCTCTACTCGGCTCCTCCCACACCTATCCTCTTGTGCCTTAGTTTCTCACTCGTCGGACTCGGGTAACCCAATAGAACCTGCCCAATCCATATAACCCGCTGCGGGGTCGAACAGTACTAGGTAGTTGGCTTATTTTGTTTAACCCTATATAGAGATACAATAAGTGAGAAGAATTTTAATATGAGAGCGTAAAATGATTAAATTTGGATCATACAATATAACCATACGTAGATGATCATGATTGAATGTTACTTAAAATATATGTATGAAATTTTCATCTAATCTTAACCATTCATAATTCGACTAATGACTAATAGTCATTCCTATCATTTTATCATTATTATAAAAGCTCTTTCATTGATATACTCCTATGTTTGAAGTTTTACTATTTAACTACATTTAAATGGAAAAAGAAAATTTATTATGTCTATTCTTATTGGATACTATGCATGTTCTTATTTTTATTGTCAAATTTATTAAGATAAGCTTCTTTATTTTTATATATGGTTTAGACACAAGATTACATTAATTAATTAAGATAGCTTTAAAAAAATACATAAATTTGAAAATAATTTAGATGAAAATAATTATTTTGTAAGTTATTTTGATAAATAATTTTGATGAAAATAATAAGTTATTTTGAGTAAATTTTCATAAATATTATTTTTTGTAATCGATTGTTTTTATATAAAACTAATTTCATTATAGTGAACGAATACAAAAAAAATATTAATTTTTTAGGCTTAAATGCACTTTTAACTCATATATTTATCAATTTTGCAATTTTAAATCTCTAATTTATTTTGAATAATTTTAACCCCCTTTATTTACCTCTTTTTAAATTTGTATTCCCCATATTTTACGATTTGAGATTTATTATAAATTCATAGTATTAATATAGACGACTCAAACCTACTCACTTCTCAATCTTTCAACTATTCTATTCCCTTTCAAAAAATAAAAATAAACTCTTTTTTTTTTTTT
>JBBPBT010000770.1:545182-556783 GCA_037974875.1 Cicer bijugum | reverse complement strand
CTTCAACCTCAACGCAACTCTCCCCAAAATCTATCTCTTTAAATAAACAAATTCAATTTAATCAGTTCAAAATAACAATTAAAAATCCACTGTCACTCGAATCAAATACTCCTCCACATATTTAAAGTTTTTTCTAAAAAAAACTGCAAATCAAAGCAAAGGACCGGTTCAACCGTATACAAAATATGTGAAAAAAAATTCTAACAAATCACATGTTGCACAAACCTATTTCCAAAATCAAAGCATTGGTTGAATCAAACCATTCCTTTATTGAATTAAATTAACCAGCAAGGAAAAATAAGTTTCTAAAAAATTGTAATAACAAAAATCCCGAAGATGAAGGGATTGAAGGTTATCGACGTAGAGGCTACCATGTTGACCGAATTGGCGAAGACCCTGAACTCCCGTTGATATGGCAACTAGTGTTCAGTACAAACTATGTTCGGTCCATTTCTTCATTGTTTGTGTTGTTTAGCACATCATCATTTTGTTCGTGAATCTTCTACTTTCAAAATCTTCTCTTTTTAATTTTTTTTATATTAAAACTAACAAATTCGTCATTTCTTGTAAAGTAAGTATTTTCTATTTATGATTTCATATTTTTTCCTAAATGTGGATTTAATTTTTTTTTTTTTTTTTTTTACCTTTTTACTATAATTTTATGTCTTAAAATTTTGTGTTTTACAAGTTTCATCAAATTTTACCTAAATCAATGTGAAAAAGGCTTCCCAAGCTATGGGGTCGTTGCTGTCAAAGGAGGTAACCTTTCTAAAAAAGAGAGGTTTTTCCGATTTTTAACAGGGTAAAAAAAGGAGGTTCAATATCACACTCGATGAGGGGTTCTACCTTTTTGTTTGTTTTGAAATTCTAATTTCCATGAGTTCTCTCCTACTAATGGAGGGCTGCGTCTTGTGGTCAATCTTTGCGTGTAGACATTATTGAGTTTCATTTATGAAATCTTGCTTTATATAGTTTATTCATGGTAAATGTTATTTTTTCTGTTCTTTTCTTCATACTCTTTCTAATACAACATACAATCATTTGGACATGCATGATTTTTTTTATAATCAAGGCCCAAGTCCTTGATTATGGCTTTTACTTTGTTAAAAGATTTGAGAATGTTTAGATTAGGCATGCTTCTTTCAATAACTCCAAAAGAGCATTGAACGATACATTGCTCCACCCATGAAGACACTTTAACAAGTGAAGTTGAATTATAAATGATAAAGTAGTGAAGTTTTCACACTCCGGATACAACTCTTATTTCGGCTTATTAATTAAATTATAAAACATTTTAGCATCCTCATTGGGTCCCTTGTTGCCACCCTTTACTTTTTTTAACGTGCCAAAATGTGTTATAAAGTAAGCCATTGATGTCATCGCGTGAGTCATCTTGATCTCCATATGATTATTAATTTCCTTAGGCAATGATATTTGCTCTATGTGATTTACCCAAACACCGTAGCCTAGTACAAAACCAAACCTATTAGGTGATCACACACCACTATTATTCTTCTCAACCAACGATTTCTACACCTCGTACAAGGACATAAAATTGTGCGACCTTGATGTTCTCCTTTGGTGATGGCAAAATCTAAAAAAGATTTTACACTTTTTCGATACTCTGAACTAAGTCTATGAAGTATAGTCCACTTTTTATCCATCATTCTAAATAACAAAAATAATACTATATAGATTGAGGTTTAACACAAATGAAATTATAATATCAATGCAACTAAATGCAAAGCTGTACGATTAATGTAGATGAAGACATTACAACAATGAATTGAGTGGAATTTGCCAACAAAACTAGCCAAATCAAATCAAAATAATAGAGAAATAAATCCAAATATATTAAACATAGTGATCACTATGGATAATAGTTGAGCTTATAAGTTAAGCTACCTAGGATTATAGATACAATCTTAAATACAAACTCAAATTTTAACCAAACATATCAAACTTAATTACCAAATTTGACTAATTAAACAATATAAGCTTTAATTTAATTATTTCAATCTAAAAGGAAAAAACAAATGTAACGCTTCCAATTTTTATCCGAGACATTACTTAAATATATTTATTTTCTTTTAAAAATGACAATATTTTTTTTAGGAGTAGTACATCATGTAATAAAGAAAAATTTCTTTGGAATGTAACTTAATATTATTTTTGTAAAGGAACACAGCGTGATTTACTGAATACCATAATATTATATATTTTTTCTTGCAAGGATAATTTGCTAATTGTTAGAAAAATATTCACTTACGTCCAAAAATAGAGTAAATTATCTTTAAGTGAAATAAAAAATAAGGTTAACTGATTCAAATTGTTCATAGCGAAATGAACCTCATCTCTACAATTCTATTTAAAATTAACGATGAAAATTAAATTAACTTTAGAAATGTACCACTTTGGTTTTATCAATACAAATATTATTTTTAAGTCAAATTTCCCTTTATTCCATGCATGTGCACTAAGCAAACACCATTTATGCAACTCTTCGATATCATTAGTACCTAAATGTTGGTGTAAGGGGTCAGTTCATCCCACGGAAAAATTACACCAATAGTAAGTTAACAACCATAAAATATAAAATCTTTCGTAATAAAAAATTTAAAGAAATTGATTCTTTAATAATTCACAAAGATGTATCAAAAGTCATAAAATGCATATAAATAAATCAAGTAGCAATTCACCTTAGAACAAATAATTAGACCAAGATAAAAATAACAATAAAGTGTATGCAAGTTATGCACGCTCCTAAAAGCATATGATCTAGATAGAACTAGCCACACAAGCGTCCACGCATAAATTACCCATACCAATGAGAAAATTAAACCAGTCACACAAACATCCACAAAGATACATATGATATGTCATGAAATGATAATAATGCTCAAATGGTAGATGTCATCACCCACTTTGATAGTCACAAAGAGAACGATGTCCAACACACAAATCACCAGCCACTTAGATAACCACAAAGGTAACAATATTTAAAACACCAATCACCAACAATTTAGGCAACAACAAAGATAAAATATTCAAAACACAAATCACCAGCTACTTAGGCAACCACAAAGATAACAATATTTAAAACACGAATCATCAACCAATTAGGCAACCACAAAGATAAAATATTCAAGGTTAATTTTTAATCACCTATGACATCAAGGTTTTATTCCCATGGATGCTTACAATCAAGAATCAGTAATTTTGTTATCCCAAATATATAACACACAATCACATGAATAAATGTCTTAGAGTCGCAACTTTCATTTTATAAACTATAAAATTGGATTAGCGACGTGTTATTGATAAACATCAAAACTCAAATAACGAAGAACACAAATATAGACTTTATTTATTCTACTATAAAATTTCTCCCATTATTAGTCATTTAGGCATACAAATCATGGTTTATCAGTAAACACGTTAGAAAAATCAACTTAATCATGTTATCACAATTAAAAATTTAAACTTTTCATCAATTATCGCAAGACTCATATAGTATTCATAATAATCAAAACTTTGAAATGAAATAGCACAAAAATCGAAACTTTAAATTAAAAACATCCTAACAAACATATTACTCATGAGATCATAATAAAAATTATAACTTCATAATTTAGTACACCTAGACAACACAAAAATCGCAACTTTACATCAAATATATGACAACAAACATATTATTCATGTTATAATAAAAAAAAATCAAAATTTTATAATTAAGTTTATCAAGGAAAACATATTACTCATAAAAAAATAAAACATTATAGTTAAATTCTTTAAGGCAAACATAAAATCAAAAAATTTCTTTTAAAACATCAAGACGTCCTATCAATATCTTACAAACTATTAATTTAATATCTAACTTAACCTTACATTGGGAAAAACATGTTCTAAGCCCCACGATTCAAAGAACAAGACAAAAGTCCAAACTTTACTTGAGATGGTATTAAAAAAAATTGTAATTCAACGTGATGATAATGATGGTGTGAGAAAAGAAACGAGACTATATCTCTTTTTTTCTTTCTTTTGTTTGTGATGAAAATTTTGCGTATTCAGGAGAAAACAAAAATACGTATAAGAATAGAATAGAAAAGTGTGTAGACTACCTTCTAATTGTTTTTGCTAATAGTTATGACACAAAAAATTATCTAGAATTCTTGTTGTAGAGAATAAAAATAAAATTATAATCTTGGTTTAAGAGAGAAGGAGGTCTGAGATATAACAAATGAAAATAGTCTTTTTTTTTTTGTCCTCTATTAATTGCACTAAAGATAAAATCCATGATTAAATTTATAACATTCATTTCAAAAATGAATTAAATGCGTTAAGAATGAAGGAATATACATTATTGCATCTCTTAATTGGTTGAGACAAGGACATAAAGTCTACATTATGTTAAGACAATATCATGAACTGTCATAAAATCTTGTGATGAAGGAGAGTAAAAGGAATGAGGTAAGTCACTTTTTTTTTAATACTAAAGTTGAATGGACCAAAAATATTTTCAAGAAGTAACACTCATACATGAGGGCCTAGGATGGCAGTGGGTAGTTTTGGGTAGGGTATTATAGTACCTATCTCCATACACACAATTTAAAAAAAAAAATACTCATACCCGTGCTCGTATCCTCTTGAGTGTCAATTTTAATACCCGTACCTTACTCTCTGGATATCCAAGTCTCCATACCCATACCCATTATCCATGCTTTAACTAAAATATATTGATAAATAAATGACGTTGTTGTGATTAAATTTAAAAATTATTCAAAATTTTTAACTCCAATAAAAAGTATTATAAACCCAAAATATTTTATAACTCTAAACATTTCAAATGATCACTCGTTACAATACACATTATAATATTCATAATAATAATTTATGAAGTTGCAAGTCCTACGAAAATTATTATTCGAGATCTTTAAAAACAATTGATAGAAAACTACAAATATAATTATAAAGTCACGATTAATATGACATAACTCTTAATTATAAGGTCACAATTATTTACATATTCATCATAATCAAATTCTTAAAAAGTTTACAAACGTTTATCTTTCAATTATAAATATTGTAGTGGTCAAATGATATTAATATATGTTAAAACATAAAAGAAAACAATTAATTAAATTAAATATTAATATAATAAATAAGTAAATAATATATTTATATAAGTACGGGTGTGGGGCGGGTACTATAGTACCCGTACCCGCACCCATATCTGCTTAATTTTGTAGGTAATTACTCGTCTTCGTGCCCATACCCATTATACGGGTTTTTAGCCTACCTATTGTGGATTTTTTTTTTTGCGGGTACCATTGGGTCAGGGTCTAATTGTCATCCCTAGGGCTAGGGATGGGAACAGGCTAGGCCGTCCGTAGGGGCCTATGGCCTGGTCTGGCCTATTTAATAAAAAGGCTAGGCTCAGACTATTTTTAAAGTCTATTTATTTAAATAGGTCAGGCTCAGGCTTATAAAAAAGCCTATTAGGCCTGACAGACCGACCTATATATATTTGTTATTTATTAATATTATTTTTTATTATTATACTAATAATATTATTTTCTATTTTAAATTCCATATTCAGTAGTCATTCCATATTCGGTAGCCGTTCTATATTTAGTAGTCGTTTCATATTTGGTAACTGTTTAATTAGTTAATCATTCAGTAATTGTTCCTTATTTATTTAAGAGGTAATAATGGTTGTGTTTAAAAAGGCTTCTAGGCCAGACCACACTATTAAAAAGGTCAGGCCATGCCGAAAAAAAAGCCTATGATAGGCCGTAGGCCAGGCTTAGGCCGGAAAAATAAATCGTAGGCCAAGCTCAGGCCTTTCAAAGTCTGGCCTGACCTGACCTATTCTCACTCTTACCTAGGGCCTAGTATCACTAACTCTACTATCTCCTAGGCTTTAGTCCAAAATAAAACTAACAAATAATACAACTTCTATAAATTCTAATTTAATTAAATAAATCAACTAATATTTTTTTCAACTAAAATAAATCGGGCAAAACAAAGATATCAATGGGGGTCATGCATAACAAAATAAAACCAACATATCTAACACATTAATTTATTGATTATTGAAACTAATCAAATAAAAAATACGCAACAGTTCGTTTAGGAAACAATCAAGCCATAAATATGTAATTGTCGCGACAAAATAACGAAACAAAAATAAATTTTATAATTTTATTCAGATAAAATAGATGGTGATAAAATTTAATTTATTTATACATATAAATTAAATGATAAATTATGACAATTACCAAAAAAGACACAATAAACAACATATATGGAATCAATTCAATTCAACTAGATGCAGAGCAATACAATTAAGTGTAGATGAATATATTAAAACAGTGAACTGAGTAGAACAATGAAGTGTAGATTTTAGCTTATATAAGAACAATGAATCATATTAGAATATGTTCGAAATATTTTAAAAAATAGCTTGCAATAGCAGTTGTGGCTGCAACATCAAGGATTTTCGACTTGAAGTCTAACTTCATAGATAGTCTCACGCGGTAAACTCTTGGTGTGCATTCTTTTTCAAGAAAAATTAGTATAGTTTATCTGAATGAAAATTTTAACTCCACTTTTTGAAAAATACAAATACAAAGAAAAAAAATCAAATTTAATTAACTTTTGACTTCTAAAGTATCATGATCAGGATAATGTTACATTTTTTGTTTTGGCATGTGAAAAATAATGTTTCCTATGTAAACATTTTTTGTTACAAAATAATGTTTGATTAATGGGAAGCATAGATTATGTCAATAGTGAATGTTCTCAACTTGCAACAAAAAGGCATTAATTCCAAACCATGAAAGCAACTGCAAATACCTATTTCGAATTACTTTTTGTTCACAAGTAGAACCATGGATCTACACATTTGTATAAAATTATTTAACTATTTAAGAGTATCAAGAAAACTAATAGTAGTATAGGGGTAATCATATTAGGGACAAAAACATAAAGCTAAACATACTAATTACAAAGAAGAAAAATGAAGACTAGTTAGAACGAAAAAGAAAAAAACGTGTGTGAAAGAGAGAAACAATAAAATGAACGTGTGTGTAGTGAAATAGAGGAAAAGAAAAACAAAACTGAGAAACTGAATACACGATGTTGGCTGCGAAAACGGGTTAAGTGGATTGATAATAGTAATAAATAAAATAATTAGGTTAAGTGGGTGTGCAGTGGCGGATGTTCTTAGGAGCATGCAGGTGCCACAGCACCCCCTATATTTTTAAATTTCTTTTATATATATATATATATATATATATAATAACTAACGATATATTATCAAAATAATAGTAATAAATTATTAAAATATCGTTAAACTTAGTTTTTAAGTGTCTCTTTTCTTACCTCTCTTATATTTGCTTTCTACTCTCTTTTACAATTTATACTACTAAAATATAATAAACTCACTAATCACTAACCAACAAACTCTAACACCCTAATTAGCAACTCAACTATTAATTCTTAATAAACTTTTTTCATGTTAATGATTGATATATGATATAGTGTGATACTATTTTTTAATTGTGAATTGTTTTAAATATAAAAAAAAATTGATGCATTTTTTCAAGAAATTTTTTTTTGACAAAGATGATAATTATAAAATAGATATATTTTATTTGATTGAATTGTGAAAATTAAAATTTTAATTTTTTTTAACTTATCTACTATGTATGAATTGTGTGATATTCTAAAAATAATTATATAATTTTTAAAAATTTTAATTATAATATTTCAGTTAATATTTGTTGTTCTCCGACTCCCCCAAATATTTTGTGCAAGATCCGCCACTGTGGGTGTGTGTGTCGAAAAGACCTAAAAACCATAATGAATAAATAAAAAATTTAGAAAAAATCTGCATTTTCTAGCAAACCCAGGTACATATTGTATTATGAGTCAGTTTGCGATAGTGGTCTGCGATTAGGGCACAATTCAGGGCCGCGAGCGTCGCTCCTATCGAAGGTGTTTCCACGGCCGCAAACGTCGCAGTAAGTCCGTCCACCGCACCAGGACTATGGGATCGATAATAAGTGAGCTTACAACTGATGCTAACTAGGATTAGAGATAAGATCTTAAATACAAACCCAAAATTTAACAAAGCATATTAGACTTAATACATCAAATATAATACAAGTTTATACAACAAACATAATACTTATATTTATATTATCTATTCGAACTATTATGTCATGCCATATAGCACTGCCATAATTTTTATATTATCTATTCGAACTATTATATATACTTGTATTTTACATCCTTGCAACACACGGAGATAATTTCGTTTATGATAATGGATGTGGAAAGCATATCAAAATTATAAATTTATGAAACATTAAAATTAGAAGTAGTGTGTCATTTGTTTCATATTATTTTACTATCACACTCTTCAATAACTAATGGATAAATTAGACTTCAACAGGTAGTAAGCCATGTATATAATTTATCTTGATAATACCAAACATGTCATATAATTGCACTACAAAAGATGGTGACTTTGTATCTATACATTTGAAAATAATTTAGTTTTTTTTTTCAAATGAGAAGTTATCTTGAGTAAATTTTCACAAAAATTATTTTTTATAACTGGTTGTTTTTTTTTATATAAAACTAATTTCATTATTTATAGTGAACAAACACAAAAAAACTTTAATTTTTTTAATAATTTTTTAGATTTAAATGCACTTTTAGCTCCTATATTTATCAATTTTACAATATTAGACCTCTAATTTATTTTGAGTAATTTTAGCCCACTTTATTTACCTTTTTCTGAATTTTTAGCTCCCATATTTTAGGATTTTAGATTTATTGAAAGTTCATAATATTAAGATAGATGACTCAAACCTACTCACTTCTCAATCTTTCAATTCGTCTATTCCTTCTCAAAAAAATAAAAATATTCTTTTTTTTTCTTTTCTTTTCTTTCTACTTTCAACCTCAACGCAACTTCCACTAAAATCTACATCCTTAAATAAACACATTCAATTTAATCCTTTCAAAATAACGACTAAAAATCTAATATCACTCAAATCAAACACTCCTCCACATACTTAAAGTTTTATTTCTAAAAAAGCTGCAAATCAAAGCAAATGACCAGTTCAAACGTATACACAGTATGTGAATAAAATTCTAACAAATCAAAAATCGAATTTAGAAAACCTAAATCTAGCATAAGTAATAATTATCACATATTGCACAAACCTATTTCCAAAACAAAGCATCGGTTGAATCAAACCATTACTTTATTAAATTAAATTAACCAGTAAGATGAAGGGATTGAAGGTTATCGACGCAGTGGCTACCATGTCAACCGAATTGGCGAAGACCCTAAACGCCCGTTGATATGGCAACTAATATTTAGTACAAACTATGTTCGGTCCATTTCTTCACTGTTTGGCTTGCTTAGCACACCCATTTTGTTCGTGAATCTTCCACTCTCAAAATCTTCTCCTTTTAATTTAATATTGGGTTAATGTTTGCTTAATCATCCTAGAAGCATTTATAGTATTGAAATTTTGGATTATAGTGACTTTATTGTTGTAATTATAAGTAATAGAGTGAAATTAACACATAAATGTTTATTTATAGTTAAAGATTGAATCAAACTCAACAATTGTCGAAACTCTTGGATTGATTGTTTTTCAATCAAAATTTTTAAATTCTATTGGTTGTTATTTATGATTGTTTCATCTTCAAGTACTGATATTTATATAGATGATTTTTTTAAATAAATAGTTCATGTAGGTTCTACGTATTCACGTACGCAAACACGAAACCCTAACTAAATATTGTAAAAAACAAAAAGGAAACAAGATGTTGAAGTTGTTGAAAACAAAAGAAGAAACAGAATAGGGTGTGAGAGAAACGAAGGAAGAAACAAAATAGGGTGTGAGAGAAAATGATAAAAACAAAAAGAGATTATGATTGAAGATGAAAATAGAATAAGAGATTAGAGTTTAAAGAATAATGAAAATAAGAAATGACATTTTAAGTATTTAATTTAAAAAAAAAAATTAAGGGGGTGGGTAGCAAAATTGTAAAAATTACTGCATAGAAATTCATAAAAAAAAAAAAAAACCCTATGACTTCACAGCTATACATAAAACCTAAAACAAATGGATTTAAATTTCCAATATCATAAAATGGATGTTACCTATGTTATACAGATCTCTAGGAACAATTTTCATATATAATATTCATTTTCATCGAAAAAATCTTGCACATTAAAACATTGGTGGACTTGAGACACTAGGATAAATGCATCATTTTGGTAACATTTTTTGTTGAAATGTACACAAGTAAACCCATACTTGTCTTCTTTAGCCTCAAACCAATCATACTTAAACAACTCAAATTTGAGTTGGCTATAATATTCTAACTCAATTATATATTTATTTGCTCCATAGTAAGTGACAAGATTTGTCTTAAGATTTTCATCATTAGAACTTGAAAAACTTCCAGTCAAAGAAACCAAAGTTATAGGAGAATTTTGAGTTTTGCGCCTTGCATCACATTTCATAGTGTGAAATCTATAACCATTGACGAGGTAACATGAAAACCTTTTTGCAGTAGCATTTGGATCTCTAGATAATGCTTTGAGGTGAACTGACACATTATTTTCTAAGGTTTAAATTTTAAATCATTCACTAAAATCTTGACCTCTAGACTTTCCTCCTTTAGTGTGACCACTTGCACATTCATCATACTCTCTACAAAGGTAACACTATTAATTGATAAAAATAATTCTAAGATATATTTTGTATACAAATAGGGAATAAACAATAAAACTATTATGGTACCATATGTATGTTTGAATATCATTACAATTGAATGATATGTATAGATGGGCATAAACTTTTGATGTTGAGTCTATTGAAAATAATTTATCATTTTGCTAACCACCTAAAGGGCGGCCAATACCTGAAAAGTATTCATTTGAATCTACTTCACAAGAATCATTGTTATCATACTTTCTACTCATTCTATTCAGCCTTTTATCTACACTTTTATGCAAATATCTTGAGCAAATAGTTAAAGCTTCTTTAGTCAAATATCCCTCAGCAATAGAACCTTCTGGATGAGGTCTATTATGAACATAAATTTTAAGTCTACATAAGTTTCTTTCTGTGGGATACATCTATAACACCCCAAATTTTATAATAAACTATTTTATTAATTAAATAGAATTTTAAATAATTAATTTGATGACAAATATTATTTTAGAATATATGTTGATAAATTTGGTGCTAATTTTCGTTATATTGAAGCTATCTATGATGTGCTAGTTTGATACATGTTATATTACATGAGCGATATAAATAATACATATTATATTTTATTATTTGATATATTTTTTTTTTAAAAAAATAATAGTATTTTAGTGTAATATATGTTTTAGAGAAAAAGATTTTATGCGATTTTACGTATATATACGTGTACCCAATTAATATAATACTTTTACGTGCGTTTGACTGATGTTAAGCATACACATAGTTATATTTCAATTATTTATAACTATTTTCTATTTTTAGTTATTTTTTTTATAAACAATTATCTTGATAT
>JBBPBT010000770.1:532368-544736 GCA_037974875.1 Cicer bijugum | reverse complement strand
GATTTAGTAATTAATATAAAGTATTGATGTTATATTTATTTATTTTATAATTTAGACTATTTTCTAATATGATGGTATTATTATAATGTGAGTATTTTGATAAATAAGTATAACTGTAGAGATTATTTTGAATGTGAGAGTTTTGATTATTAGTAATATGTTTTTTTTTATATTGATTATTTTAATTACTCTAATTTATAAATTATTAATAATAATTGGAAAATTAAAGGAATATTAAAAAGGAGATTAAATAATTATTAATTTTATTTTAGCAAAATAAAAATAAAAATAGTAATAATAATAATAATAATAAAAATAGGATTAAATGAGTTAGATTAATAATAACTTGTTGGGGGATAAGACCTCTGATTTGCGGAAGATTTATACAGAATAATATCTAATCTAACAATATGCGCAACAGTTTAATATATTCGAAATTTACTAAACACAAGAATGACTAAGGTCCCTAATAAACAATTCTAATGAATGTCAAACTATATGGATCAAGGTATATATGGAGTAATGCATCAGAAAACAATTAATAGCCAAGATGTTGATTTTCATGCAATTATGTTAAGACAATTAATCATACAACGTCACTTAACATAGAATCTTTATCATGCATTCAATCAATATTATAAACGTAATAATTGCAGAAATTTAAACGAGATAAAGGAAAGAAAGGTGTACGCAGATTTTTATACTGGTTCAGCCGTCTCTTGACGACCTACATCCAGTCCCAAGATCCAACTAGATCTTAGCCTGTCCAATAGAACTTCTTAGAATCAGTTTACAGATTTTCACACAGCGCCTCGCACCAATCTTAAACTATTCTCCCCGTTCTATCTTTTCCTCCCTGAATTCCCATAAGTCCCATAAACTTGACCAAGAATTCAGTCAAGCGTCTTCTTGTTGATAGCCCTCAACCTCGAAGAACACCACCAGTAATAACTGGATTTTCTCAAAGTAATTTGGTTACAAAAAATGGTTTACAGAAATGAAACAGATCAATTATACAAAGTTCTTGATCTTCATTCTTCTCAAAGCAGTCTTTCTCAATTCAGTCTTTTTCAATCCTCATTGATCATAAACGTTGATTGTTCATGGCTAAAAAAGATGTTCAAAGTAATGTCAGTTGAGAAAGAGTTAGTGGTAAATTCTGTATTAGAATTATTATGGTCGTTGTTATTATTGTTGTGTATATGTGAAGAAGAGTGTGAAAGCAGTTTATATAGTTTCTGGAAAAACAACGTATGAATCGATTTGGCAAATCAATTCATTAAAGTTATAAAGCACACTAATCGATATAACCAATCGATTTCGCGAATCTTGTTTTTCTTGAATCTTGAAACTGCTTACACTAATCGATTTAACGAATCGATTATTTTAACTGAGTTCTTCATACTTGGATGAATGTACTTAATTGAATCGATGTTCATAATCGACTTGGCGTGTTTTGTTCCAACAACGAGATCAAAACAATCGATGTACTTGATCGATTCAACCAATTCAGTCATCTCTGTTTCTAAAACTTTTTGCACCAATCGCTTTAGTCAATCGATTACACTGGTTCCAAGGACACGGTGATTTTCAAAAAACGATTTGCCTAACCGATTGTAAACTTAAGTCTGAAGCTTATTTCAACAGTTTGCTCATTCAATCAATTTACCACGTCGATTGATGCCAAACTTAACTCAACTGAAGTAAAATAGTAGATTGTGCTAATCGACTATGTATGTTCCAGACCAAGGTTATTTTGAAACTTATTTTAGTAAATCGATTTGTCTAACCGATTTAGTAATCATTGGTTTGGCTCTGGGACATTCACACTCGATTGTGTCAATCGATGTAGACAAACAAAAAATAAAGAAGTGATTGGATTAATCGATTTTCCAAATCGATTAGCTTGCAAGGCATGCTATTGACTTGCGCATTTTACTTTCAGGAAATGCACCAATCGATTTGTCTAATTGATGTAAGCAATCAGGTCAGTCCTGGTGATTTAAACAATCGATCTGCCTAATCAATTTGTGGCAAACTAGCTCTTTGACTTGCACAATTTATTTTCTAATAAGTGTACCAATCAATTTGTTTGATCGATTGATAGCTTGTTTGATTTTTCATAGAATGTGCAAATCGATTTTGCCCATCGATTGATTAATCCCAGACTGGATAATATCATTCAACCCTATTACAGAATCGATTTTACTAATCGATTTGCTTATGAATTTGCAAGCTTTTGTTGATTTCTTGAGTTCCAAGCAATTGTCTCAAGTTTGTAGGATTGAGTTGATGTTCTTGAAATTTTTCTCAGTTCACAATGTCAGATTTATTTCAAGATGTATGTTTGTCAATAATATCAAAAACGAACATATGTCTAACATAACTAATATATATATTTAAGGGCAAATATAACTCAGGCTACAATATAAACTGAAGAAGCAGCCGCAAGCTACAACAAGAAAGATGAAGAACCAGCGGCACATTAAGGAAAATAATAGAAAATTGACACTGGTGATCGATAACTGTTCTGTAAAAGTTTCTCCGTTTTCATCCAAATTTGAGTATGTTATTTCATTCATTTAACTTGTCAATTAAACATAATTTTCCAGATTTTTAACAACCTCAATTCCTCTCTAAAATACTCGACTTCTTCGTTTGTAGAATTCGTTATTTTGCACCGTTCTCCTTCACCGTAAGTCCGATTTGAGCGAAATCAACGCCAAAACGACCATGTGAAAAGTGGCTATATTATCCACTGATTGGTTTTCTGATTTATGGTAATTTTCTTTGACCGATTTTCGAATTTAGTTTTTTAGAATATCTCCTCATAATTTATTTTTGACGTTTACCCATAAATTGTCGAGTTAGATCGATTGAAGGACAAAGAGTCAAAGAACAAAGACTGTTTGGGCATCGAATCGTATTCATAGGTGAAAGCGTCGAAATAAGGAAAGGGGTGAGAGAGCGTTTGAATTCATGAGTATAATATATTGTGAGATGAACGGGAAAACCGTATTTCCCAACGATTCATCTGGGGCTCGCTACGTATGGCAGTAGCCCTTTGAGGGATAAATTAATTAATATGCAAATATGAAAATTGTAAGATTAAAATATAGAATAGAAATATTTGTAGGGTGTTGATTGATTTAATTTCTTTGAATGTGTGAAATTGATATTATTGTGATATTGGGTGTCGAATTAAATTTTTATATATATATATATATATATATGTGTGTGTGTGTGTGTGTGTGTGTGTGTGATTAGATGACTTTATGTGGTGTGATAAAAAAAGATTGATGTGTTGTGATAATTTTATGTGATGATGATGATGTATGATTAATAATTATGATGTTATAAATTGTGATAAGTTTATGTGATGATGTTTGATTGATGATAGTGATGCTATAAATTTGTGAGGAGTTTATGTGATGATGATGATGTATGATTAATGATAGTGATATCCTAAACTGTGATGAGAATAGTGAATTAAACTCCATAGTTGATGAAATAATAGTGATTTCAATTTGTGTTTGAGATGACGGTTTTAATGGAGTATCATAAACCAACGAGGGGAGAAAATAAATATTGTGAATTTGTGAAGTGGAGATTATTTTGCCATCATATAGGTAGGGTCTGACAAGCCTAGTGATTATGGGGAAGTACAACTGAATGAGCCTGATCGTGGCGGTCTACTGTCGAGCCTTAAGGCAAGATTGTTAGACCTTGGAGGTATTCGGGTGGGGAATTCCTAGGTGACTTGGAGGTCGCACTCCAAATGTCGGGAGCTACCATGCAACACATGTTTACCTCGACTGTCGCGTATATGTTTCTCGGGTTGAGTTGAGGGGATCTATGAGGACATGGTCAATTTGAATTATCCGTCCACCGGGATGGTGGCATAGTATCATGGCCTCCTAACCAAGTACATCAGAGTTAGAATGGTACCACATTGTGAAGTAGAGTCTAAGCTCATGCATAGGATTGCATTTTATGGTAATTGTTTTGTTGTTATTAATATGTATCATGTGTGGTGATAATTTCTCTTAGACAATTTGATGATACAGTGAAATCTATTGTTTTTCCTTGAGTGATTTTGACATTTGAATGCGATATTTTCTTGATGGAATATTTGTGTAATGATACGGTCCTATTATGATTATTTGGGTGTTCTTTTTACTTCTATTATATTGTCATCGTGATTTCGAAACTCACCTCCTTCGTTGTTTGTGTTTGACTGGTTGGGCCCTGCGTTTGCGAAATTGCAGTTATTACAGGTTAATGAGTCTTGAAGTTCAAGTTTGGGAGGAACCCCGCCATGATAGGTGATGCCGGGAATAAGGGTTTTAATTTGTATTTTACTTATTTAACTTGAATTAAATTTTTGTATAAAAACATTAGAAGTACTAGTAAGTTTTTAGAATTAAATAAAGTAATTATACTTAAATCAAGTTTATTGAGATTAAATTGTTTTATTTGAGTAATAAAATTTGAATTGTTGCATGTGTACTTTGAGAAACGTGATATCCTAAATTAGTTACAAAAGTTTTTATTTTCTTGAAAATATAATTTTGTTTATCCGTTGTAAATTTTATAGGAATAATATATAAATTATTATATATATATATTATTATGGGATTTAGGGTGTCACAACATCCATCAAAATTTAACGGGACTATACCCAACTTAATTTCATGTAAAAGATGCGTTGGCAAATGAACCATTACATAAAAAAAAACTTGGAGGAAAAATCATCTCCAATTAAAAAAATATTTCAACAATCCCTCAATTTAGATAATCCAGATCTTGCACTTGGATAACTTTTTGATTCAAAGAGTGGAAAAAGGACCCCAAGACGAATTAAAGGTCCAACCACTAGATTTGGCATTGGGCTCTTTATTGCTACTTGAAATAAGTAGTGTAATATGAAATATGCATCATTACTCTTGTAACCAAATAACCATTTATCCCCAACATGCACACAATTTGAAATGTTAGAAGCACTCCTATCAGGTAACTTGGCATCCTTCAAAACACCGCAAAAAGTATACTTGTCTTGGAAATTTATTTAGAAATATGCCTTTACAAACTTTGTCCGGCCTCCGTCAATCTCTATTAGATGAAGTTCCTTCCTAATTCTCATATATTGCAGATCATAACGAGCATTAACATGATCTTTTGTCTTTCCGGAAATGTCCAAAAGAGTCTAAATAATCCTATCACCTATGTTTTTCTCAATATGCATTACATCAAGATTATGACGTAAAGTATTTTGAGTCTAGTACGACAACTAAAAAAATATTGACTTCTTCTTCCCTGGTCTATCATTTTTTTCTTCTTATTTTTCTTTCCAAATTCATTCTAAAAATCTTTTATGTTTTCCACGATTTCTACACATTCTATCATATGTGGTGCAAATCTATGTTCTTTCTTTCCATTGAACGACCGTTTATTGTCCCTCCAAGCATGACTAGCTGGTAAAAGAACATGATGATCCATATACCACATTTCATTTGGTGCTCCAACCTGACAACATAGCATACCCAGGGTAGTCACTAATAGTTCATAACAAAGATGTCTGCAATTGAAATATTTTATCTTTTGAGGCATCATATGGTTCTACTCTAAATTCCCACAATACATGTAGCTCATCAATCAATGGTTGAAGGTATACATAGATATCATTTCCTAGTGATTGTGGTCCAAGAATTTATCACGACAACATTGTATACTCATATTTTATGCACATCCAAGGTGGATAATTGTATACCACCATCATGACAGACTTTGTACTGTGCAATATGCTCATAGTTCTAAACCAATTGAAACCGTCACTTAATAAGCCAAGCCTTACATTATGAGTCCTTCCATGCTTGGCCATCATCAGGATGAAACATGTTAGAGTCCTTCCATGCTTGGCCATCAGCAGGATGCCTTCATTTACCATCCTTTGATCGACCATGTCAATGCCTTTCATCGACTATGTTGTTTTTGAACATATAAATAGTCTCTGAAGTCTTGGAATCAATGGAAAGTGCCTCAAAACATTTGCAAAAACTTTGTGATCATACTTTGGATCCTCAAACTTTGAAGTTGCTTGAGTAAATTCTTTCCATCGTGAAGCTTTACAAGTGTTGCAAGTATCATCATTTTCATTCTCCTTCTTATACAATATGCATTCATTTGGACATGCATGATTTTTTATTTATTTTATAATCAAGGCTCAAATCCTTGATTATGGCTTTTGTTTTGTTAAAAGATTCGGGAATGTTCATATTAGGCACGACTTCTTTCAATAACTCCAAAAGAGCATTGACCGATACATTGCTCCACCCTTGAAGATACTTTAACAAGTAAAGTCAAATTATAAATGATAAAGTAAGGAAGTTTTCACATTTCGGATATAACTTTTGCTTCAGCTCATTAATTAAATTGTAAAACTTCTTAGCATCCTCATTGGGTCCCTTGTTGCCACCCTCTACTTTTTCAACATGTCAAAAAATTTCATAAATTATGAGCATATCGCACAATGGGTCCCTTGATGCCACCCTCTAACAATTAGCAAATGATCCTTAGGCAATGATATTTGCTCTCTGTTGTTTACCTAAACATCGTATCCTAGTACCAAACAAAACCTACTAATTGATCACACACCACTTTTCTTCTTCTCCAACAACAATTTCTATATCTTGTACAAGGACATAAAGTTGTGCGGCCTTGAGATTCTCCTTTGGTGAAGGCAAAATCTATAAAAAAAAAAAAATTACACATTTCCGATACTCTGAATTAAGTTTGTGAAGTGTAGTGCACTTTTTATCCATCACTCTAAAAAACAAAAATAATACCATATACATTGAGATTTAACATAAATGAAATTATAATATCGATGCAACTAGATGCATAGCTCTACAATTAATGAAGATGAAGAGATTAAAATAGTGAACTGAGTGGAATTTGCCAACGAAACTAACTAAATCAAATCAAAATAATATTAAAATAAATACAAATATATTAAACACACTGATCACTATGGATAATAGGTGAGCTTACAAATTATGCTACCTAGGATTAGAGATACAATCTTAAATACAAACCCAAATTTCAACCAAGCAGATCAAACTTAATTAGCAAATTTAACCAATTAAGCAATTAAAGCTTTAATTTAATTATTTCAATCTAAAAGGAAAAAACAAATGCAATGCCCCGAATTTTAACCCAAGACAATACTTGAAAATATATTTTTTTTTTTAAAAATGACAATATTTTTTTTTCTTAGGAGTAGTACATCATGTAATAAAAAAAATTGCTAGAAATTAACTTAATATCATTTTTGTAAAGTAACACAATGCAATATACTAGATATCATCATTATATTTTTTTTCCTTGTAAGGATCATTTGCTAATTGTTAGAAAAATATTCACTTATGTCAAAAAATAGAGTAAATTCTCTTTATGTGAAATAAAAAATAAGGTTGACTGATTCAAATTGTTTTTAGAAGAATGTACCTCACCTCCACAATTCTATTTAAAATTAACGATGAAAAGTAAATAAACTTTAGGAATGTACCACTTTGGTTTTATCAATACAAATATTATTTTTAAGTCAAAATCCCCTTTTCCCACGCGTGTCCACTAAGCAAACATCATTCATGTAACTCTTCGATATCATTAGTACCTAAATGTTGGTGTAAGGGGTTTGTTCATCATATGGAAAAATTAAACCAAATAGCAAGTTAACAACCATAAAATATGAATATAAAATCTTTTCTTAATAAAAGATTTAAAGAAATTGATTCTTTAATAATTTACAAAGATGTATCAAAAGTCATAAAATGCATCTAAATAAATCAAGTAGCAACTGACCTTAGAACAAATAATTAGACCAAAATAAAAATAACAATAAAATGTATGCATGTTGTGCATACCCCTAAAAGTATAAGCATACACGCGTCCACAAAGATGCATATAATATGTCATGAAATGATAATGATGCTCAAAAAATAACACATTAAGTCATGATCTTCAATAGTACAATGTATTGAATGCAACATCTATCACATATCTTATTCTTGCTTCATAACTTTAAAGGAAGCAAGTAAGAATTTCCATAAAGGCCTTTTGTATAATAATTTGTCAAGATTTCTTTCAGAGTAACATCCCTATAGATTTGAGGGTTTTCTTTTGATAACAATTCCTTTATTGGACCACAAATCATTGTTGTGCATTCAAATATACTAAAATTCATAAAAAAACTTGCTATTGAAATTTTAGGACCTATAGTCCTTAAAAAGACCCTGTGATAAACACATATAAACATGTCGTTCGTCATAAGCTGCACAAATAACAACAAACTCGATGAATACATGAACATAAAATTGTGTTAATTGAAGTCTTGAATCTCTAAGTTTTGTTCACTTTGGATTATATCTTAATGATTCATTTGGATGTTACATCGTAAGAATGACATACCTTCGTCCTATAATTTTGTCAAACCTTTGAAATTGGTAACTGTATCTACGGCGACTGCACCAAACAGCAGTTGTAGAAATCCAGTTTTGAACCATCCAAACTTTAAACTTTGATTATTTTATCCATTTTTGCATTAAAAAATTTCTTTCTTTTGATATTTATGAGGTCTATACATCTTAAACTTATTTAATGCTAAACATAAACTATTCTTTGAAAATCATCATTTCCATTAATAAGTCATTTTTATCTCAACACCATTTATGTTTAGAAAACACAAGTTACCTGTAGAATATCTCCAATGTTTACAACAAGAGCTCCTTGCACTGGAGGAACATTAATCCATTGATTATCATGAAGAACTTGAAGACCACCTATCTGATATTGAAAAAGTATTGTCATGAAGTCACAATCAGTGTGTTTTGCAATTCCCATAGATAATTCTGGTTCAGGACACTATGGATAGTATTGTCCCATTATATAAACTGCTTAAGCACAATCCATTTAATTAAGGTATGAAGGATTCAAGCCAAGAGCTTCTGACAATAACTCAAAGATTGTAACACCTAATGATTTTACTTCCTTTGAATACTCAGCCACAATATCTCTACAAATACACAATTATTAGATATGTCTTCTAATTTTCAAAGCAAAATAAATTATCTTTCAATACAAGTACTACTATTTTCGGTTCTAATTTTGAACTTTTACATGTTGATATATGGGGCCCCTTGCTCAACCCTCTATGCATGGTTTCAAGTATTTTTTAACTATTATTGACGATTGATTTAGATTTACTTGGGTAAAATTCATGTGTGCTCAGCATGAAACCAGAAATCATCTAATCAATTTCATTACCTATGTTGAAACACAATTTCACATGTGTGTTAAAATCATTCGCTCTGATAATGGTCCTCAGTTTTCTACAATTTCTTTTTACAATTCAAAAGGTATTTTACATCATACTTCATGTGTTGAAACACCCCAACAAAATGGGGTGGTTGAACGCAAACATCAACATATTCTTAACATTAGTCGTGGCCTAATTTTTCAGTCACACTTGCCTTTGTCTTTTTGGTGTTAGTGTATTAAGCATGTTGTGTGTATCATCAATCTAAATCCTTCATCAAAGTTGAAAAACATGTCTCCCTATTTTATGTTGCATAATAAACATCCTGATCCTGCTATTTTAAAAGTCTTTGGTTCTCTTTGTTTTGTATCTACTCTTACTACACATAGAACTAAGTTTCACCCTAAAGCACACAAATGTATTGTTTTGGGTCATAAAGAAGGTGTCAAGGGCTATGTACTTTTTTATTTACATTCTAAACAAATTTTCCTATCTAGACATGTTTTTTTATGAGAATATATTTCCTTTTCATACTAATGATAATCCGGTGTCGCATAATCATAATTCTAAGCTCCATTTTTCTAGACATATTTTTTATGAGAATATTTCCTTTGTGAGAATATATTATCTTGGAAATCAAAGAAATAAATTGTGATTTATCGCTCTTCCACCAAAGCAGAATATCGAGCTCTTGCACATACAACTTTTGAAATACAATGGATTCTCTACATTCTCAAGGATCTTCATATTCCTATCCATACTCTTGTCCCGATTTACTGTGATAGCATATTAGCAATCCAAATTGCTCAAAACCCAATTTTTCAGGAACGAACAAAGCACATAGAGTTGGATTGTCATCTTGTGCGAGATAAGGTCCAATTTGACACTATTCATCTACTTCCAATTTCGTTTGTAGCTCAACTTGTTGATATTCATACAAAAGATTTATACCCATCTTCTTTTCACTCAATTGTGACAAAGCTCAACCTCATTGACATCTTCGGTTCTAGCTTGAGGGTGGTTGATGAAGTTACTTAGTTCTCACTTTATGTTTTTTCTTATTATTCACTTCACTATTTATTTTATTTTCCTATATGTTTTTTTGTTAGTTTATCACTAAATTAGTTGAGTTTGTTACTCAGTTTTAGGTTTGTTATAACTGCAAATAGATACTATGTATATAAATAGCACATTGCTATTTTATTAAGATTATTATTCAGTTTATATCATCATAACAGGTCGGCTACATGAATTAAAAGATGTTTCAATGTTCTAATGTAACTTATGATCAATCACAAACAATGTTTTTAGAATGCCATATCGACAAGTCAGATATTAACACTTCTTAAACACATTTTAGACACTCCTTAAACACCGATAGTTATTATCAAATAGGTAGGATAAGTGAATTAAAAGATTTCACAATTTTCTATCATAATTCATGATGTGACAAACTATTTAACTATAAATTATTTTTAATTGTTTGACCAATTAAAATATGATGATTACGATTTAGTATAAATGAATTAAATCCTAGAAACATTACCTACATACAACTGGTATATCTTCTGGATTTGGAGGATCATGATTTACAACAAAAGCAATTGTATCCCTCCAATTAGCAGCCAGATCTTTGAAAAGTTTCCCATTTGAGAAATATCTAACTTTCTTATTGTTATTTCTAGAGTAAAAGGGTTTCCTTGAATCACCATCTTGTTCATGAAACCTTCAAATTCCATAGATCATCTCATCCAAAACATCAACTGGAATACCATGATTGATAACTTACAAAGTAGATTCTGAATTGACATGAAAGATTGAAGGTATCTTTGTTATGCCTGAATCTAGGATACCTTTTACACCAGTTTTTGAATCATCAAATGCTTCAACTTGTGCTTTTTTGAAGTTACTAATTGATTCTAATGACATAGTTGGAAAACAGATCCTTGTAACAAAGTCAAATTACTTGTGTTCTTGAGGAACTGTTTGGTTTTGTAGTATTGATGGAAACTTTTGGATCTGCTTAGGATGAAATTTGCTTGGACATGATTCTTGCCCAATGTGGGCATAGACTTCTATTCGACTTTTAATTTTGTCATATAAATTAGGATTTGAAAATTATAGTAGGATTTCAAAAAAGATTTGGTTATTGTTATATAATTTCTATGAGTAAATGGTTTTGCTCAATGTCATTGGCAGTTAGTTTTAATGTTAACTTAGGTTATTCATGTTAACTTATGAGACACTTGTGGTTTATAAATAGAATATGTATTGTATTGTAAAATTTACATTTGTGAAAAATATAATACAAAGCCTTTTTTATTTTATTTTTATATCTGTACTCTTTTAATATATTTATTAGTTTTGATTAATTTCATGACATTTATCAATTTTAACATTTTCTTACCATCGAATTTTTATCATTTAACTAGTTTATTTTTACTAATTTATTAGTTTTTTTTATCAATTAATGTTCTGTATCAAATAAATTTGAAAATCCTCGATTGTTGAATGTTTGATTTTTATATTTGATAAATTAGTTTTCATAAAGATGATAACAAAATTCATATGTACTAAACAAATATTAAAAAAAGCATCAAATCAAATATCTCTATCCTCCAAATAGCATTTAAACTTATAGTTCAATTAAATATTTGATTTAATCAATTAAGTAATTATCTAATCGAATAACGGTTTAAATTAATTGATTATTTGTGTTATTTGATACAATATTTTTCATAAATAATTATTAAAATAAAATTACTTTTGAGGTTACAATTTTTATAGAGGTTCATATACAACTAATTAATATTGTTTTGTTACCTCAGTAAAGTAATGTTATCGAAAAACAATTTGTTATTGAATATTACATTATTTTAGAGATACAAGTTGTGCAAAAAAGTTGAAGTTTTTATGCAAATACAATTTTATTATATATTTTCATGTTTATCAGTAGAAAAATCAACTATTGATATCATGACAATAACAAATTGAACATAAATAACAACATATGACTTTTAATTAAAATTAAAGTCACACTAAGCTCATTGTG
>JBBPBT010000770.1:494107-532029 GCA_037974875.1 Cicer bijugum | reverse complement strand
GCAACTTAAGAAAAAAATAATTGGCAATGTTTAAAAAAAATTTGCTAGAAATTTAAAAAAATAAAGAAACTGTATATTCCAAGTAATTATAAGAAAAAACTATGTCAGCTTTGACCAAATCAAAATTATAAAGTGCAAACCATTTCTAAAATATGTTAAAGTTAATGGACTAAAATTTGGAGGATCAAAATCATCAAATTTTAAAATTTTGGGATACAAAAGTGCATTTTAGTTATTTATTATAATAAAATTTTATTTTATTTTAAACAAAAATAAAGTGCAAAACATCACATTTCAACTATTTTGGAACCCTAAATTATAACAATTTATCATTTACAATAGTCTAAAATATTTTTAAAAATAAAATAAAATACAAGATGCTTTTGGGGTCCATTCAAAGGGTTTGGTTATGAGTGTAAAAAAGCTTACTTACACTGCCAGGAAATATCAAAGTGTTGATTTGGTGGTTTTTTAATAATGGTTTACATAAAATTTGGCTTAATTGCAATTTTAATCCTTATATTCTAAGAATTGACGAAATTGGTTATCTTATTTTAAAATCTAACAGTGTTGATCCCTTGTTATGATTTTTTAACTAAAAAATGACGATGTGATATCATTTAAATAACATGACATACAATATTATGATATAGTATAATTAACACATATGAAATTGCAATAAAATCCTATAATAACTTAACTTTTAACTTAAAAAAATTTATTTTTTTAATTTTATTAATGACATATGAATAATTAGTGCATCTAGATGGTTCTATATCATAAAATTGTATATTATGTAATTTAACATATGTTAAATCATTATTTTATAGTTTAATAATTTGAGAGAGACAACAAAACTATGGTCTTTTAAAATTAGGAGTCTAATATCGTGAATCAATAGAGGGACTAAAATTATAATTAAGCCTAATTATTTAGTAGGATGATGAAAACAATGGTTCCGATTATATAAGCTAAAACATGTAAGGTTTACATGAAGAGCTTTTGTGTGTAAGTTTTCAACATATGTATATGATGTGTGAGATGTAAAAGTTAAATTGAGAAATTAAAGATGTAAGATGAATTGTCAAAGCTTATCAAGGTGCTACATAAGAATATAAACGATGTGGCACAAATACTATGATGTGGCACACAAGGGTGTAAGTTGATATTCAATTGATTTGTGAGTCTATTTTAATATATTATATAGATGATGACTAGTGCTTGACTTAAATTTTTAAGACAAAAGTTTATTTTTAAGACAAAATAAAATTTGACTAATTTTTTTTCTTTCTCTTAACTTATTTTCTAATTTCACTTTGGTTTCTCAATTCTTTTTTATTCTATATTGGTTGCTTAACTATAATTCCCTTAGTGAGATTGATTCTTTCTGTCAGTCCATATTTAAACTTTTATCGTACATTTGAGTTCACCACATTGATCTCATATCAATGTCATCACAACACAAACTAATTTTCCTATGAAATTTAAATATTTCATTGAAATATTTGCCCAAAATTAGTAAATGTACAATTACAATTACTCATAAATTCATCTTTTATATGATTAAATTTTGTTGGCAAATTTATTTATGTGCAAATGTCACTGATGTGAAATTAACGTGGATAAATCGCATATTTAATTATAATGTCACTTTAAAATGTCTAACAACAAAAGATTACAAATGAGCTATTTTAATTGATATTTTATAATGTCATTGATGTATTTGTCAATTCACAAAATTCAATGACTAATTTGATCAACGCTTATCATTTTAAGGACCAATTTTCATATTCACTCTCATATTTTGATAAGATCTTGATATTTCATTACAATAATTCGAAAAAATTGTCAAATTTGTGTAATATAACTTAAAGACCGATGATGTAAACTGAATGTCACTTAAATGAAAAAATAAAATAAAAAACTTAAAAGACTAAAGATATTATAAAATTATATTTTGGAACATACCTAATTGTTCTTAGCTACCACCATGATATTATTCTGTCACCGTTATTCTTAGGACTTCTTGCACAAGTTATCCATTGATGCGCATATTACACTGCAGTCCAACACTCGTCCCCAATTTAGGATAAATTGTCCCCTATTTAGGACCATAGATCCGTTATCAGAAAGTCGCGATAACATTGATAATGGATGCCTGAAAGTTAAGACAATATTTGCTTGCTCATCCGATTACGATACGGACGAATGTACCCATTAAGCATATCTTGTTCCGACCCGACCCGATTAAGTGTGACAAGAAAGTGATTACCTATGCCTCTGATAATCACATCAAGCGTCTAATCATCTAACTATGATTTATTATGTATCCTCTAACGAAGTCAACACTTTGAAGAAAGTCAACACTCTGAAGAAATAAAGTCAATGTTCTGAAGAAATTCAACGTTCTAAAGAAGTCAACATTTTGAAGAAGTCGGATTCTCTGATGAAAGTCAAGGATCTGATAAAGTCATTGTTACAAAGAAGACAAAGATTGGCGCATCCTCTAATAATCACCTTGAATATATTTTGTCAGATGATGGTCTATGAGACATGCTCTAATTGACGTATCATCTGTTTCCTCGATCTTTATGTCAATATACACAAAATTATTGATAAGGATTCATTCAAAAATGCTGAAAGAATTAATACGGAGTTATATACACTCGTTTTGAAAACTTCATGATATGCTGATTTTGTGCATTTGAGTCAAATATCACCAACCTTAAAAAAAATTGAGATTTGACAATTTTCTCGTTTGTTGTTTTGAAATCTAGAGATTTGAAGCATAATGTTATAACATGAAAAATAGAGAAAGAGAATAATAGAAAATGTACTTATTCTTTACTTTATAATTATTATTTTTTTCTTGCATAATAAAAAATGTGTTATTTATTTATTTATTTAATTTTAGTAAATTAAATTTATTTCAGTTTTAAATTATGTTTATTAACTTCAATAAAAAAATTAATTTTAAAAGATGCATGGAATTCAAATATACATAAAATAATCCATTTCAGTTTATTTGATATGAAAATTCGTATGTACGTAGTTAAATCAAATATCAAAAGTAGGAAATTTAAGATTTTAATTTCTCTTAATTTAAACATCCCTTAATCTCTCTTAAAAAAGAGTATATATCATATATATAATGCATTAATTAAAATTTCACACAATTTAAAAATATTTTATATATTATTAAGCTACATTAAAATTAAAGTTGTATGCATTTTATTAATCATTGTTAATCTTCATAAATATTAATAATATAACAAATGATTTTAAATTTGTATAATATTTTGTATGCATGATCTAAATAATATAAATTTTAATTAAAATAAACAAATTTAAAAGAAATATAAGTGATCAAAAGAAATTGAAGGAGATTTAGATCGAGGAAATCGAAATATCCAAATTCAAAATAATAAAGTTTAATTGCAGTCTTGCTACCCTATGATTATCAATTTGCGAAATTGGTCTCTATATTTTAAAAGTCGACAATTTTGTCCCATCTCTCATATATTTGAACTAAAAAAATCACGAATTGACATATTTTTAATGAAATAACATATATTTATATAATATAGAACTATCTAGATGCATTAATTACTCATATATTATTAATTAAATTGTCCACTATTATTATAAAAATATCAATTTCATAATTCAATAAAAATAAATGATTAAAACTACAATTAATCAAATAATAATTAACCAAACAAATTTAAAAGTAAAATAAGGTTAACTTACAGCCAGTGACAGTGGTGCTGTTGTCTCTCTTAACACAATGATGTTGTCTCTCTCAGTTTCAAAGTTATTAACCCTAACAAGGTATGCTTTCTCTCTTTCTTCCAATTCTAATTTTCTTCCAATTTCTTCTTCAAACACTTTCCTTCTTTCATTCTCTTCTCATTCTCGTTTCAATTCCAACGAATTTGATGTTAATCATTCTGTTTCCTTATTCCATCGCATGCTCTCTATGAATCCTACCCCATCCATTGTTCAATTCAACAAAATTTTAACTTCTTTTGTTAAGATGAAGCATTATCCCACTGCTATTTCTCTTTCTCACCATTTGGAATTAAATGGAATTAAGACTGATATTGTTACCTTTAATGCCTTGATTAATTGTTACTGTCACTTAGGTCAAATGAATTTTTCATTTTCTATAGTGGGAAAGATTCTCAAGATGGGATTTCAGGAAAATACCATAACTTTGAATACTCTCATGAATGGTCTTTGTCTTAACAATAAGATTCGGGAAGCTCTGCACTTTCATGATCATGTGGTGGCAAAGGGATTTCAGTTGAATCAAGTTAGTTATCGGATCTTGATCAATGGGTTGTGTAAAATGGGGGAAACAAGACCGGCGCTGCAATTGCTGAGACGAATTGATGGGAAATTGGCCAATGCTGATTTGGTAATGTATAACACTATCATTAGTAGTTTCTGTAAAGATAAATCTATAAACGATGCCTATGAGTTGTATGTTGAGATGATTGCAAAGAGAATTTCTCCTAGTGTTATCACTTTCAATAATCTAATATATGGATTTTGTATTGTTGGTCAATTGAAAGAAGCATTTGGTTTGTTCCATGAAATGGTATTGAAAAATGTCCACCCAAATGTTTATACTTTTAATATATTGGTTGATTCCTTATGCAAGGAAGGAAAGGTCAAAGAAGCTATGAATGTGTTAGCTATAATGATAAAAGATGATGTAAAACTGGATGTTGTAACGTATGATACTTTGATGGTTGGGTATTGCTTAGTTAACCAAGTGAACAAGGCCATAAACATATTCAACACTATGTTGCACAAGGGAGTGGTGCCGAATGTTTGGTGCTACAATATCATTATTAATGGATTGTGCAAGAATAAAATGGTGGATGAAGCCATGAACTTCTTTAAAGAAATGCATAACAAGATGATTGCTCCTGATGTGGTAACTTATAGTACCCTTATTGATGGTTTATGTAAATCGGGGAAAATCTCTTATGCGTGGGAACTTGTTGATGAGATGCATCGTATAGGTTTACAGGTTAATGTAATCACTTACGGTTCTCTATTACATGCTTTGTGCAAAAAGAATCATCTTGACCAGGCAATTGCATTGGTTAAGAAAATGACAGACCAAGGTATTCAGCCAGATATTTTCACATACAATATATTGATTGATGGACTATGCAAAGGTGGAAGGCTTAAGAGCGCACAAGTGATTTTTCATGATCTTTTGACTAAAGGCTACCAACTTGATGTCTGGACATATAATATTATGATAAATGGGTTTTGTAAGGATTGCTTGTTTGATGAAGCACTTGCTTTGTTATCAAGAATGGAAGACAATGGTTGTATTCCTAATGTTGTAAGTTATGAAACAATTATTTATGCCCTCTTTGACCATGATGAAAGAGATAAGGCAGAAAAGCTTCTACGTGAAATGGTTTCTAGAGGTCTAATGAAAAAGCAAAATTAGGTAAGATGCTTTCTTATTACATAGGATTGGTATGAATGGGATTGTGAATACATAATACTATAAAATTTGAACTCAATTTGCTACATCCATTTGTTCTTAGCAAATTAGATATGTCAAGGAGAATGCACTTTATTGTTTATAGGGTTTATGACAATGTAAAATTAGTTAAGAGTTAAGACTATACCCATACATCTCTTTAAGATTGAACTAAAGGATTCCAAAATATTTATGGTTCTAGCTAATGCTTACGGGAATTATGTGCGTCTAGCATACATGCTTAACATTACTTGCCTTGTAATATTTCTACAACCGGATTATGATTACTTAGTGATTTACATTAATTGCCTTTGAATTGCAGCTTGTTGCTCAAGAAGCATAATTTGAGAAGAATAAGAAGGTTTTTCTATTTGATGCATTGTCTGTTCACTCAGCCTCCAGTCACTGTCACATACGGTTGTGCCGCAAGAATCAAATGCATTTCAATATTAAGCTTTTTGGTGACTTGTCTGTTTGCGTTGTGAATTATATTTTTGTTATCTGCTAAAAACCTTGTTTTTGTAAACGCTGTTACTTAATATTTTAAATGTGATTTAGGAGTTATAACATGATTTTTAAAGCTCCATATTGGGAAAAAAAAGACCTCGAAGCTCCATATAATCAAGACAGTGGTGCTGGTTGGTGTGGTCAAGAAGTCCCTGAGGTAAGCAATGAAATTGTTAATTTTATTTATCTTCTCTTGCCTTTTTTTACTATTGCTGGTTGGTGCTGGTAAGTCCCTGAGGTAAGCAATCTAAAGCCATGAGGATACAAATTAATTTTTAAGTTAATGAGAATGCATTTGATATAAGACTTAAAAGTTTAACTATGTTGTCTAATTAATGTGTAGGAGGAAAGTGTAGGAAAATGTAATGCCTCCACTGCCGCACATCATCAGTCACCCTTTGTTGAGTTCTTCTGGAACTCAACAAATGCAACTCAGAGTAGCACGTGAAAGGATATTGTTGGAATATTATAAAATATCTTATAATATCTCGTAGAATCAATATGTAATTTTAGTATAATTTAGATTAATTTTAGGATTAGTTTCTATATTACTTGGTTATTATCTCTCATGAGTCTTGTATCCCTCCCTATAAATATCGATTACTTTTAATTTTTGTATCAAGTTGGTTAACATGGTGATACTAATTAGCAATAACAATTGAAATGAATAGCAAGATGGATATTAATATTTATAGTATTATTTTTTATTTTTTTTATTTAAACTCTAAAATTCTCATAATTAATTTAATCTGTTTGCAAATTTGACTTAATTTAATCCTTCCCTACACAGACGAGTGACATGAGTTACGCGTGCTCCAGCTCCATGCGCCCTGTATGGAAAAGCTGCATGGAGAAGGGGCAGCCAGCTTCATGCGCTGTTATACTCGTAGGACATATTTTACCACAAGATTATGTTGAGGGATAAAGTCGCCGCAACAAATGTGTTTGGAGTCCGATTTGGTAAGGGGTAGGATGTTGGGAGGCAGTGCATGAAAATCTGCATGCAGCTGCCGTTGTGGGAGATGATGGTTGCTGCTGTCAAAACACAAACACAGGACATTGTTGCCAATTGTATAATTTGTACAGGCTGGTTGCTGATTGCATGATAAAAAATTCTGCAAGCAAGAATTTAAAGGTGTAACAGAAATTCTGGTTTCAAATTTTAGCTAGTCTTTGTTTGTTTTAAATTGAAGAAATGCAACATTATTTCAAATCATATGTGAATACAGTATGTGTATATATGTTTCTCTTAATATTGAACTTAATTGTAGAGGCTAATTTGAGAAACATTTAAAGGCTGTGATGCTGAAGAAATGAAAAATAGTGCAAGTGAAACTATATATTAATGATTTCGTTATTAGTTACTTGAATATGTATGACTTGTTTTAAAAGTTAAATAATTATGACTTGGTTAATTTATTTGAAATTAGAACAATAATAATAAAATTAAAGATTTTTATTGTTGGTGATATAATCTAGGAGAGGCAAGACACTTCATATTTAGTGCTATGTTATGCCTTGAGAGAAGAGAAACCAAAGAGATAGATTATTAATTGTGATTTAACTTTGAATTGCAGTGTCCCTATTGATGGTTTGGAAGTAATGAAGATTTAGCTGTCAATTCATCATCAGTACAATGTATTGTCCAAAGTGTGGTACTAAGGTAGTTTTTATATAAATTACAAATAACGTAACATAATGTAGAGATTTATCTTTTTGTTATTTTGATTCAATTTCTAAATATTCACAGCTAGGAGATTTGTTTTGCTTCAAATGAAGCTAGGAAAGATGATGTTGTAAGTTTTGGTGAAAAGTGATTAATAGTTTTAGTTAGAATATCTTATTTCATTGTCTTATTACTAAAAGTGTTGGTCTTAATGTTGATTCAAATGTACTATTGTGTTGCAGATGGATTGTGTAAAGCATACTTGTTTGTTATGTCATTTTTAGATTCAATAACTTGATGAATTCACCCGTAATGTTTCACTCCCAAAAAATTAATAGAGAAATGATGTTTTGTGCTGTGAAAGCAAAATCTATAGTTGATATTTTCAAGTTTTTAGGAGAGTTGACTTGATTTTAAGTGAGAATTTCAGTTCTTAATAGATATTGTCTGTTAATTTTGCATTTTTCAAGATAAATTTGTTTATATTTAAATGTTTTTAAATTCAAGATTACATTAATTACTACATATGTATATTTTACCCGTGACACTAATGAAGAGAGAGTAATTGAGTGTACTTACGTTAAGTAAAGATATATATTTGAAATTTTCTTGTTAATTTTTTCATTTGTACAAAACTACTTTATAGAAAGTGTATATATACAGAACATTAATCACTTAAAAATTGAAATTCATGATTGTGTTAACTTGTATCTAAACATAATAAGCTTGTGACTTATGTGTATTAGTAGTTTCAATTTTAATAATGTACACAAACAATATATAGGCAGATAGTATAATATCAGTGCGGCGCCTGTAAATTTAGCTGTCGTGTCTCTCTTTCCTTTCTTTCTCATTCAATCAATAGGGGTGCTTTTGAGCCATTATTTTGTCCTTTTTAACCAAATAAATATGTTTCCTATATAGATTTAGTTTTCTTTTGTATTTTTATGTGAATTCTTCATTTGAAATCAATAATGTTTTGTTTGTGATCTTATTGTAGTGTTGTTTGATCTTTCATTTTGTATCAGTGTTCTTTTGGTTTAGATTCACACACTAATTTTGATTGATTATAGATTCAACTAATGACATGATTATCAATACTATAAATTTGTAGATTTATCTATTTTAATTTTAGTGACATTAAATTTGAATTATTTTCGATATAATTTGTCAATTTGAATCTTTGTTTGACCATGAAATGAATGAAAATATGAAACAACACATTTTTGTGAAAGATTATATTTATAGTATCTCAAAAATTTGTATGGTATAGTTTAAAATGATTTTATAAATATATTCAATTATATCTCATTATTTAAATATTATATTCAATTCAAGAAAATATGTATATACTTATTTTAAGATATGATATTATAAT
The DNA here is from genome assembly GCA_037974875.1 of Cicer bijugum. Taxonomy (NCBI): domain Eukaryota; kingdom Viridiplantae; phylum Streptophyta; class Magnoliopsida; order Fabales; family Fabaceae; genus Cicer; species Cicer bijugum. The sequence continues at coordinate 522,966 of JBBPBT010000770.1, read as the reverse complement.
ATAGAGACCTAATTGAATATTTGTTTAAATTTTTTGCACATTATTAGTATATATAAATTAAAATCTACAATTTAAAAGCATTACCTTTGATTAGTTACTCAAACAACATACGCATAATAATTTGGTGTGGTCCACTTATTTTTCTTCTTCTTAGTAGGATTTTCTTCTTCATTTATTGGATAAGAATGATTTAAGATCATTTTTTGTCTTAAAATCAATCATCTAACTCGTGTTTTGTAATTTTATTTAAATAAGCGGTTTTTTTTTATAAATATATATAATTTTTGTTTTGTGTTTTTGTCGTCCGAGTGTGATGTTGTTTTGTTTGTCTATATAGTGCGGTGTTTTAGTTTTTTGTCCCATTGCTTCGTTTTAGTTTGTTTCAAGTTTATATTTCATATGTTTGTCAATTTATTGTTTAGACTCTATAAAGAGATTATAAGCATTATGGTTGTTACCATAATTAATAGAATAGCATCATATTTGTTACCATTGTTAAGTTACACCCCAAAGAGATTTAATACTTGCACAAAGACACTAACGCAAAGGCACATTTGAGTAATTAGGCTAAGTAAAAGACACCTAAAACAAGTTAATTACAAAGTCAAATATAAATAAAGTCATGCTTAAAGAAAAATATATTTGATATTTTTTTTCTCTTTATAATATTTGACGCCGACACAATGAACAAGTACAAGAAGACAAACAATTAACACATCTTTCAATCTACTGGATAATACAATTTTTATGAAAAAAATGTGAGCACTTTGTAGATACAATTTCTAACTTTAAATTAGTACAAAATTCCTCTAAATAAATTGAACATCTTTATGTAGAATTATAAGAAGGATGCTCAATTTCTAATATTTCCAACAAATCTTCAATTTGATCCGTCCTTTGTCTTGTGGTAACGCGAAGCGACAAATTCATCTTCAATATCGTTGTTTGCAATCATTTGTCTAGCACATTGTTCCACTTTAAATAGAATTGAATCTATTAAATAAGTAGGCACGAAAGAAAAAATATAATATAACACAATAATATTATCTCTCTTTATACAATTATATAAGATTTCATGAGAAACAAATGGTAATAGTAGATAGAGATACAGTATTTCTAGCACTAGATTCTAAAAGTGTGTTGGTGTAATCAAAATTAATGTAGAAACTATTACTCAAATAAGGAATATGTTGAAATATGGCAAGAATTGAATCATGGACAAGACAAACATAAAGAGTGTAGAAGAATGTCTCCATGGAAGAATGAGTGTCATCAAGTGTTAATTGCAAGTTTTTGTGATTTTTGTTTGGTATACATTGTTCCTATATATAGACTATAGACCATAAATATTAAAAGGTTTAATTTTGTTGCAATCTCTTTAATAAAATTTCATACATTTATCTTTGAAAATACATATCTTATTTTAAGAATTAATTTTTTTGAGAGATCATTTCAAGTTTAAATAAATAAGCATTAGTTGCTAAAAAAATTAAATAAACACTCATTGTGATATTAACACTTATTATTTTAATGAGATTTGATTTTTGAACATAACGCAACCACAAGAAAATCCAAAAACATTTCCTTAGTAACTAAATAAAGAAATTAGAATTATCATTTTTCAATCTATGTTTTAATACCTTCTCGCCCATCGAAATGTAACTCACAAAATGTTACACAAATATTTGATTGTATTTTTATAAAAATTATATTAAGCAACGTGAAACCCGTCCAATTAATGCTCAAATAGATTCTAAATAGAATATGAATTATGAATTATGAAAATTATGTCGCCAAATATTTAAATAACATGTTTTTTTTATAACATTTAATATCTCTATCTGTGAGACCCCTCCAATCAATATACAAATAAATTGATTTTGAATGGAATATTTTGTAAATTTAAAATTATGAAAATTATGTTAACAAATAAACATATAGCTAGATTGTACATAAGGGAAAAAAGAGCATAAAATAATCCAATAACATATAAAAAGTTAGAGAAATATATATTTTTATAGAAGTTTTCATTAATATTATATTTAGAATCTAGCTTTTTTAATAGAAGTTCTTCATATCTTTTATGAAGTGCTTCATATCTTTTTGTTGGAACACAATCAAGAGTGGAGGGCGAATCAATGGTAAAAATCAATAATTGAAAAGTGTGGTTTTGGAGAAGACGATGGAGAAAAATAGAGAGATTATGGAAGAGAGTATATTCAGTTATAACAATATTGGAATCTACAACTTAGATTAACCAACAGCAGCAAACAAAACTGAATTACTGAAAAAAACAGAAAAAACTGATTTATACAAAACTGCAGAAAACGGAGAACATTAATCAGTCTCCATTTTCTGGCTTTCTGCAGAACATTCTCCGTTTTTCTGGTTTTCTGCTTTTTCTGTTCTGCAGAACATTCTCTGTTTCTAGTTTTCTACTTTTTTCTGTTCTACAGAACATTCTCCATTTTTCTGCATTTGAATTATATATCACTTCCAATACACCACCTTAATTCAAATGCTCCCCATTCTTCAGGCCTAGTTTCATCACAAGTTTCTTGAAAACCTCACTCGTAACGCCTTTCGTCAACAAATCTGCAACTTGTTCTTCGCTTCTGCAATACCCCAAACGTAACTGTCCGGAACTCACTAACTCTCTCAAATAGTGAAACCTCATCTCAATATGCTTGCTCCTCCCATGTGCTATGGGATTCTTAGCAAGGTTGATGCCTGAAACATTGTCCATCAACAGCAAAACAACATCTCTCGTGTTGCTGTCCAGCTCACGCAGCAGGTTCACTAGCCACACAACTTGGCATGCACATAACGAAGCTGCGATATACTCCGCCTCACAAGAAGAGAGAGCAACCACCGGCTCCTTTTTAGAACACCAAGAGATTGGTGCCCCTTCGAACATAAAGACATAACCGGCCGTTGATTTCCGATCGCCCTTATCTCCGCACCAATTGGAGTCGGTGTATCCGAGTAATTCGCTACTTTTGCCCATGTCATTCATTGTGCCAAGATCAGTCATTTCAAACTCCCTCAACTTTACCTCAAATTCTTTACCTTCATGATACAAGTCCTCAAGCGTGTCACACGCGTCACGTAATCGTTAATCGTTTCCTTGTCTTCCATTTGAAGTAACTCAAATTGCCGCTTGTGAGTTTGTAACCTCACCACCTTCGCCTTATCTGCACCAGCATAAGCTTTCTCAAGGATACCCCAAGCTGTCTTCGCCGAATCGCAATCGCCAACCTTTTCGAAGTTGTCACTATCGACGCAAGAATGAATCAAGAAAAGGGCCTTGTAGTCTTTCTTCTTATCTTCCTTGAATTTCGCTTGTTGAGCTGTTGTAGCCTCTTCACCAAGAGGAGTAATGCCATCGGTAATCATATCAAGAACATCTTGATATCCAAACAAAACTTTCATTTGTTTGCACCATTTGTCATAATTCTTCGAATCAAGAATCGGAAGGTTGGTAGGAATTTTGTCATTGGAAACAGACATGTTTGCAGCGGAAATTGAATTTGAACCAAAGCTCTTGATGCCAAATGTTGGAACACAATCAAGAGTGGAGGGTGAATCAATGGTGAAAATCAATAATTGAAAAGTGTGATTTTGGAGAAGATGATGGAGAAAAAGAGAGAGATTATGGAAGAGAGTATATTCAGTTACAACAATATTGGAATCTACAACTTAGATTAACCAACAACAACAAGCAAAACTGAATTACTGAGAAAAAAAACAGAAAAGACTGATTTATACAAAACTGCAGAAAACGGAGAATGTTAATCAGTCTCCGTTTTCTGGCTTTCTGCATTTTTTTGTTATGCAGAACATTCTCCGTTTTTTCTGGTTTTCTGCTTTTTCTGTTTTGCAGAACATTCTCCGTTTTTCTGGTTTTCTGCTTTTTCTGTTCTGCAGAACATTATCTGTTTCTAATTTTCTGCTTTTTTCTGTTCTGCAGAACATTCTCCATTTTTCTGCATTTGAATTATATATCATTTCCAATACTTTTATGATAGATGTTTTGGTTTGTAGTGAATTTTGTAATGAAATTCATTTATATATTTTGTTAGTCTAAAGAGTTGTTACATTGTCAATAAATCACAATTATTAGATCATTTGTAATGTTTGAATTTTATTTTGTGATCATTTGTAATAATTAGATCTACTTATGAAATCTCTTTACATGATTGTTTACAATTTATTGACTATGTAAAACTTTTTATTAATAATCCATACAAATTAACCTCTCTTATAATTTGTTTGTTTCTTTTGTGCTTTATCTTATTGCATTGTCTTGGACTTTTTATATAATGAGTCAAAATATCTCAAATACTTTACATTTCACTTTTTTTTCTTTGCCATTAAAAAAAGAAGAAATGACTGGATAACACTTTTTAAAACCATTTTAGATTTTCATGTTGAATATGGGTTTATTAGTCTGTTTGGAGGAAGATAAATAAAAGTTCTTTTGTGAAAGTAATATAAATCTTAAAATCTTTCGTATTTTGAAGTATAAGATGATAAAGATATCACGTCATCACTCTACATATTCTATATATAAAAAAATTAATTATTAAATGTTGCATCAAATTAATATTTAGGTACCACAAAACTAAGTGATTGTGATTTGTGCGGATTCGAAATCTCGCGGCAATCTTGCAATCCTAACAATTAAAAACAAATTATTAAATATTATAAATTAAAATGATACTCCTCACTGTCTCATAATAATTATCTTATTTGCTATTTCTTTTATATTTTAAATTATTTTCCATTTTAATATATCAATCCAAAAATAATTATTTATTAATATAAACTTATTTATTATATCTCAATTGATCAAATTTCTTCATTAACTACAATAATTAATAATATTTAATTTAAAGAAACTCATTTTATAATTTACAACCGATCATTTTCTTAAGAATTGTGTATCACTCAAATAAGACAATTAAAATGAGACGGATGATTATTGGTATTCACATAATCACAAACCATTTGGAAAATAAACACGCTAGAAGAAGAAAATAAGAATTACAAAAGTTTTTTAAATTAGGGGAAATTACATTTACCTCTCATGAATTCACCTTAAATGATGCAAACATCCCATCTAATTTTGAAAACACACTCACCCCTATATTCTCTAAAAAAAAACTGCATCAAATATTTTTTTGTCATACTTATACTTATTTATATTATTTACTATATGACACAATTATCGTTTTCACTTTAATTTGTAAAAGTATGACTATACATCTTATATTTGCAATATTGAAAAGTATGGTTATATCTTAGTAGTTTACTCAAAATGTGTATTCTAGTATAATTTTGATAAACGACTGATAAAATTGAAAGAGTAATAGAAAATAAATGTTATGCATAATTTTTGTAGTGAGTATAGGAGATGTGGATATTTTTTTTTTCACTAAAAGAGATATTAGTGTCATTTAAGGTGACCTTAGGAGAGGTAAATGCAATTTTTCTTTTAAAATAAAATTCAAAAACACACTTAATGCAAATGAGTAGCATGTTTATAGGATATATGTGATGTAAATGGTGCAAAAGAAATTAAGGTTTTAACAAATAAGGTTCTCTAGCAGTAAAGTATCCAATTCATTTCCTAAAAGTCTGGTGGAAAAAATTGAACGTCCAAAGTCGATGCCTGATCATCAGCCATTTCAAATCATATCTGATCCAAAGGGAAGAGAATAAGTCAGAACATAAGTAATACTTCTTTGAAGAAGCGAGACAAGTTAAAAAAGGTAAATGGTCATAAGATGATGGATAAGAGTAAGGATGATTACTTAGGTTTGACACGTGGCATGCGAAAGTGATTCATAGGACACCTCAATAAGGGAACCGTAGACAAACACTCATTAATGAAATAACCCTTAATAATTTGAGGTCGAGAAAGTAACGGATAACCCCAAGTTTTGAAATCCTCTATGAGTAAAATACCTAAATTCTCAAACATATGCTCATTAATGAAACAACCATTCATAATTTGAAATCGGGAAAGTAACAGGTAAACCTAAGTCCGAAATTCCTTTATGAGTAAGATATCCAAACACTTAGAAAAATACCAATATGTAGTTAGAATAACATCAAACTGATTGATATTCCAATGTTAGTTCAATATAAGCAAGCAACAACTAGTAGATCCAAAGTTCTTCAAAACAAAGACAACTGTAACGCTCCAGATTTTGATCCAAGACATTACTCAAAAATATTTATTTTCTTTCGAAACAATTTTTTTTTATTTTTTTATTTTTTGAAATTCATCATATAATCAATAAAGTTTTTATTACTAAATAGTTTGATTTCATTTTAAGAAATAATGCAACACAATTTACTTGATATTATTATTATTATTATTATTATTATTATTATTATTTTTCAAAGACAATTTACCAATTATAAAAAATGTTTACTTAAGTCTTAAAATAGAATAATTCAGGTTTTTCCTAGCAGAAGGACCCCACCTCCGCATTTCTATTTAAAATCGATCATAAAAAGTAAATAACTTCAAAAATAAAATAAAAATGTACCACATCAATCTTATCACTACAAACATTATTTTTATTTGTTTATTAAAGTATCCCTTTTTCCCACGTGCGCGAGCCAAGCAAACGTCATTAATGCAATTCTTCAAAATCCTTAGTACCTAAATGTTGGTGTAAGGGGTCAGTTTATCCCACAACAAAATTAAACTAAACAATAAGTTAACAACCATAAAATAAAAATATAAAATCTTTTTGTAATAAAAGATTTAGAGAGATAATATTTTTTTTATAGTTCGCAAGAGTGTATAAAAAGTTATAAAATGTATATAAATAACTCCAGTAATAACTCACCTTAGGATAAATAATGATATAAAAATAACAATGACAATAAAATGTATGCAAATTATGCATGCTCCTAAACATATATGATTCGGATATAGCCAGCCACTAAGGCGTCCGCAAAGAAGTCACCCATACCAATGGGGAAAATGAAACCAGCCACTAAGACGTCGACAAATATGCATATGATATGTCATGACAATGATAATGATGTTCGAAATGTACAATTTACTAGCCACTTAGGCAACCACAAAGAAGGAAAATCAGAACACAAATAGTTAGCCACTTAAGCACCACAAAGAAAAACTATTCAATAACAACATAATTTTCATTCATTTCACTATAAAATAACAAAATCACCACTTTTATTTTAATAATCCATAGGATTCGATTTTGACTACATTTTATTGATAACAATTAAAACTCATATCACCAAGAACACAATAACAACATAATTTTCATTCATTTCACTATAAAATTTTCAGCATTCTAAAAATGGACTATTCGTTAATGCAATCAATAATCAATTTTCTTATATCATTAAAATAAAAAGTATAAAATTTTCATCAATTTCCTCAAGACACATATATTGTTCATAAAAGTCAAGTTTTTAAATTTAAAATACTCAAAAGTCAAGACTTACAATCAAACACGTCATATTAAACATATTATGAATCATAACATTATAAAAATTATAACTTCATAATTAAATACTCTAAAACACGTAAAGTACTAAATATTTTCAGTACAAACATATTTATCAAGGCATAATAATAAAAATATAACTATAATATTAATTTCATCAAGATAGAGGTATTAAAAAAAAAACAATCAAAGCATTATATTTATTTCTTTACGACGAAAATAAAATTAGTCTTTTTCTTTTAAGACATCCATATATCATATCAATATCTTACGATTCGCTAATTTAATATTTAGCCTAACTCTGCATGGGGAAAAACCCTTACCTCGAGTGCTTTCCTTCCAGGTGACACTATATCGTCCTCGAAAATCTCAACAAGATGAAGGAACGAAAGTTTAGAACTTCGATCCGAATATGAAGGAATGTGAGGATGGTTGTTTGAGTGACTTAGAAAATATTTGAGATAAATGTAATGTTGGTAATGGTGTGTCCTATGAAGGAGAGGTGTTTGTTACTAATAAAGGAGGCGTGTAATTGATCAGAGAGAAGGAATAATTCTCTTCATTGAGTTTAATTGCCCACATGAATACGGAATTCAATTAGAATAATGTCATTCAATGACCAACCGTTAAGAATTAATTGACATTCATATATTTATTCTTGTTAGTTACACATTTGAATGGACACAAGAGTAGTGTGGGTGATTCAATTTTGACTTGATCATTGTTCACTCTAAGACAGATATTTCTACACGAGTTTTAATTAGTTAATAAAAAAAATCCAAATAATTAATTAATTAATTAATATAAAAATACTTCATCAAATAATCAAACATCCAAGGAATAATTATTCTATTATCGTCACACTAAGTTAATCAAAAAGAATAAACAAAACTAAGGGTTTTAATTTAATTATTTAAAATAAGGGTGTTACAATACTTACTCCCTTAAAATAGTTTCATCCTCGAAACTAAGAGGTATCTGGAAGGTCTGGGTAAAGCTCCCTCATCTTCTCCTCCAACTCCCAAGTGGCATCCCCAGTTGTCTGGTTCCAAATCACCTTAACCAATGGAATTTCCTTTCCCCTTAAATGTTTGGTAGTTCTGTCTGCGATGCTTATCGGTGGGACCTCGAAGGTAAGGTTTTCCTTCAATTGAATATCATCTGGCGCAATAATATGGGATGGATATGCCATGTACTTCCTCAATTGTGATACATGGAACACATCATGTAAATTGGCCAAATTCGGTGGTAAAGCAATTTGATAAGCCACTGGACCCACACGTCGAAGAATTTGGTATGGTCCAATAAACTTCGGAGTAAGCTTCTTAGACTTCAATGCCCTACCAACTCCAGTAGTGGGTGTCACTCTCAAGAATACATGTTCATCCTCTTGAAACTCCAAAGGTCTCCTATGTCGATCAACATAACTCTTCTGCCTGCTTTGTGTTGTCCTCATCTGCCCTTGGATCTGACGCACCTTTTCTGTAGTCTGTTGCACCAACTCTGGCCCTACGATTAAGTTTTCACCATCCTGATACCAACACAAGGGAGTTTGGCATTTGCGCTAATACAAAGCCTCGTACGGTGCCATCCCGATGCTCACATGATAGCTATTGCTATAGGTAAATTCCATAAGAGGCAATAGATCATCCCAACTTCCTCGATCGTCTAATGTACAAGCTCTTAGCAAATCCTCTAATGTCTGAATAGTCCTTTCAGTTTGACCATCGGTTTGAGGGTGGTAGGTAGAACTCAATCTCAATTTAGTACCCAATGCCTCATGTAATGCTTCCCACAAACGAGAAGTGAACTTTGGATCTCTATCAGACACAATGCTAGATGGTATCCCGTGTAATCTAATAATTTCAGCAACGTAAATCTCTGCAAACTTAGATACATTGTAAATATTCCTTACAGGTATGAAATGGGCAGATTTTGCGAGCCTGTCAATAATCACCCAAATGGAGTCAAATTTATTCTAAGTCTTAGGTAATGCCACCACAAAGTCCATAGATATGCTATCCCATTTCCACACTGGTACTTCTAATGACTGCAACAATCCAACAGGTTTTTGGTGTTCAACCTTAGCCTTTTGGCAAGTCAGGCAAGACGCCACATATTCTTCCATTTGTTTCTTCATTCTTGGCCACCAAAATTTGTGCTTCAAGTCTTTATACATCTTCGTAGTACGATGGTGAATACTCAGTTTGCTCTTATGAGCCTCATCCAAAATAGTTTTTCTCAACTCTGCATTATTGGGCACACAAATACGTTTATTACACCACAAAATGTTATCTCGATCTATTTTAAATTCGGAAGCCTTGCCGGTCTCAACCAATTTCTGTTTTTCTTGAATAGCCTCATCAGTCGCTTGAAGGACTTTTATCTCATTCATTAGTTTATTATCTACGATGATCATTCCACATTATACTTTTCCCAACACGGAATCCAAATTAAGATCCAAGTCGCGAAAATTCTCTAACAACTCTAACCCTTTCAATGTTATGGATGACAAATGGGCTCGCTTTCTACTCAAGGCATCAGCCACCACATTGGCTTTTCTTGGGTGATAGTGCAGCGTGAACTCATAATCCTTGATAAACTCCATCCATCTCCGTTGTCGGATATTGAGCTCTTTCTGGTCAAACAAGTATTTCAAACTTTTATGGTCACTATATACATTAAAATTGCATCCATACAGATAGTGCCTCCAAATCTTTAGTGGAAAAACTATTGTAACCAACTCCATGTCATGTGTAGGATAGTGTTTCTCATGCACCTTCAACTGTCTTGAAGCATATGCTACCACTTGTTTGTTCTACATAAGTACACAATCCATCCCTTGTAAAGAAGCATCACAATAAACTTCATATGGTTCTTTTGGTTGTGGCAACACCAACACTAGTGAAGTAGTTAGTTTCTCTTTCATCATCTGAAAATTGCTCTCACATTCCTCTGTCCATGCATAAATATGATTCTTCCTTGTGAGTTGTGTCAACGACGCTGCAATCTTGGAAAAGCCCTCAATAAATCTTCTATAATATCCAGCCAAGCCCAGAAAACTTCTAATCTCTATGATGGTATGTGGTTGTTTCCATGCCACCACGACCTCTACTTTAGTTGGGTCGATAGCGGTACCTTCCCTTGAAATGACATGTCCCAAGAATTTCACCTCCTCCAGCCAGAATTCACATTTCCCCAAATTAGCATACAATCGCTTGTCCTTCAAGACTTGCAAAACTTGACGTAGGTGAACTTCATGTTCATCTCGGCTCTTAGAATATATTAATATATCATCAATGAAGACCACTACAAATATGTCTAAGAAGGGCTGAAATATACGATTCATGTAATCCATGAAAATAACTTGTGAATTGGTGACACCAAAAGGCATCACCAAATACTCAAAGTGTCCATAATGAATTCTGAGTGTTGTTTTAGGGATGTCTTCTACCTTCACCCGGATATGATGGTACCCCGACTTCAAATCAATCTTTGAAAATATAATTGCTCCTTTTAGTTGGTCCATCAAGTCATCAATGTGTGGCAAGGGGTACCTATTTTTGATGGTGACTTTGTTAAGCTGACGGTAATCGACACAAAGTCTAGATCTTCCACCCTTCTTCTTCTCTAGGAGCATTGGTGCTCCCCAAGGTGAGACACTCGGTCGTATGAACTGTTTAGACAAAAGGTCCTCCAACTGATTTTTCAACTCTGACAACCCCAACGGAGACATTCTATATGGGGCAATAGAAATAGGTCCTGTACCCGGAGTCACATTGTAAGACCCATAATTTGAAATTATACTTTATGTATTTTAGTGGATTTTGGTATTGAACTCAGGGGCTTTTTAGCCAAGTTATTAATATTTTGGGAGTTTAAATGACCAAAAAGATATTTTGATGCCCGATTAAGATTACTCGTCGACAAATAAATTAAATTAATTGCGGTGAATCTTTTAAGAAGAATTTAATTCTGGGGAGTTTTGTTAAAAACATCTCGAGTCGCGACGATAGTTGATATTTTTGACAAAAGGTGGTTTGGAGAGGTTATGGGTGAAATGGTAATTTTAATAAATATCTAGATATTTTGAGATATTTGTTAAGTTATAATTAATATATATATATATATATATATGTTTGTTTGGAGGGAAAGAGAAAAGAGATAGAAAAGAAAGAAAAGGAAATAGAAAGAAAGGACATTAGAAGGAAGGAAATGCAAAAGAAAAAAAGATTCCGTCTTCTTCCTCCCCTACCTCGCGACTCTCTCTCTTTTCTTCTTCTTTGGTTTCGCTTTCCTTTCTTTCTTTGGCTTTAAGAATAGAAACCCAAGGATTAGTCGGTAAGAAGGCAAGGATTTCTCAGCTTCATACTTCCTCTTTGATTTGAGAACGAAGAAAAACGGTGTTAGGGATTTTCAAACCGTCAAACGAAAACCTTCACGTTTTGTCTAGATCTAAGTTTCATTTCGCAAAGAGATAGAAGGGGAAGTTATTCACCTCCACTCTACAGTGCTAGTGAACTAACTTTGAAAGCGACGTCGCGAGTGGAGATTTTATCGGATTTACTCGCGATACCGTAATCGCACGTTTAAGCTAAAGATAAGGTAATGGCTCCTTCCAAACTTTTAGTTTGCATTTAGGGACTTATCTGTGGTTGTGTGGAAAAGAATTTTGTTAGGGTTGAAGTATTGTTTTGGGGGAAAATGAATTTAACTCTTTATTGTATGATTTTGAGGAAATGAAATTTGATGTGTTTGAGTGGGATGTTGTGATGATTTGTGTTCGTCGTATTTGACGTGTTCATAATTGATACTTATGAAATTTGAGATGTGTTTGGTTGGATTTTGTGGAAAAATGAATTGATGTGATTTGGGGGTGAATTGTGGATTGAATTTGTGAATATGTTTGAGTATGTTTTGTGTGGAATTTGAAAACCATTAGAGTTAAACGAATATTAAGAATGGGGAATCTCTTAATATCTACGTTTACTTAATGTTTGTCGTGAAAATCATTAGAGTTAAACGAGTATTAAAAATGGGGAATCTTTTAATATATCTGTTTACTTAATGTTTGCAGTGAAAATCATTAGAGTTAAACGAGTATTAAAAATGGGGAATCTTTTAATATCTATGTTTACTTAATGTTGCAGTGAAAATCGTTAGCATAAATGAGTATTAAGAATGGGAAATCTCATAATATCTTTGTTTACTTAATGATTGTCGTGAAAATTGTTAGAGTTAAATGAGTATTAAAAATGGGGAATATTTTAATATCTGCATTTACTTAACGATTGTTGTGGATAGAGTCAGAGTATGCTCATGCATTTCATTTTGGTAAATCGTGCTGACCCGTGATAGGTGGCACCTCGATAAATAGTACTTTAGCTTGTGATAGGCGGTATATTTACGATTTAGGTTTTTGGTAAATCGTGCTGACCCGTGATAGGTGGCACCTCGGTAAATAGTACTTTGGCCTGTGATAGGCGGTACGTTTACGATTTACGCTTTTTCTTTTAGTAAATCATGTTGATCCGTGATAGGTGGCACCTCGGTAAACAGTACTGACCCGTGATAGGTGGTACGTTTACGATTTACGCTTTTTAGTAAATCGTGTTGACCCGTGATAGGTGGCACCTCGGTAATTTAGTACTTTGGCCTGTGATAGGCAGTACGATTATGATTTACGGCCCTTCGAGGAGGGTTTTGGTTTGGAATTTCGAGTCCATGCATTTTGGCATATACGCATTGTATTAGGGTGCTTGGCACACGAGTTGTGTTTGATTCAAGATTATGATTGAGTGTTTGAACTTGAGATGTTGTGGTAATTGCATTGTAACTGTTAAGTGTTATGTTTTGAAATTGCTGTGTAAGTGTGATTGATTGCAAAACTATTTCGAAACTCAAGTTGGCATGGTGATTGTGTTTTAATTGTCAAGTAAGGATGTTTTGGAATTGTGTGATAGTATGTTTGATTGCAAAACTATTTCGAAGCTCATGATGTCGTGGTGATTGTGTCATAAGTGCTAAGTGTTATGTTTTGGAATTGTGTGTAATGGTGATCGATTCAGTTATGTAGTTTTAGAAAAACCTAAGAAACAATCGATTTCCCAATCGATTCTATTAAAAGAGATTGAACCAAATCGATTTGCCAATCGATTTGGCAAGTTACAGAGGCTCAGCTATTTAAGAAATCGATTTGCCAATCGATTTGGCAAATTACAGGGGCTCAGCTATTTAAGAAATCGATTTGCCAATCAATTTGGCAAGTTATAGGGGCTTAGCTCTTTAAGAAATCGATTTGGCAAGTTAAAGGGGCTCAGCTATTTAAGAAATCGATTTGCCAATCGTTTGGCAAGTTACAGGGGCTCAGCTACATAAGAAAATCGATTTCCCAATCGATTGATTTAAACCCAGAATACAGTTTTCACTAAAAACCTTTAAGAAAATCGATTTCCCAATCAATTTGCTCAGTAGAAATTTTTATTATGAGTCAGACAATCGATTGCTCAGTTGGTTCATCCATTGGTTGGTTAGTTGATTTATTACTTGATTGTTAAAACCCTATTTTGATTTCATTTTACTTGGTAAGTATTATATGAACATTTAGCATATGGAAAACCTTTTAAGGTGCATGCTAAGTTGAAAGGTTATTTTGTGCATTTAAAAACTTAAATGTTATGTGTTAATTGTTAATTTCGGTTGGTGACCCTTTACAACTATTGTGGAAATCTGGGCTTTGCCCTTAGATGAGAGCCAGGACAATCCTACCGGTTTGCACCCAGTGGATGGGAATGTAGTTGGAAACGTCTGACTGGAGCTATGTTAGGAGGATCTTGCAGGGCGCGTGAAGATCACTCAGGGTGTATAGTTTTTTTGTAGAATGATCAGATTAGGTTGACGTATAGGGACTAGATGTCTTTCTTTTTGATTGTATTTATTTAAATTGGAAGACTGTACCTATACTAATATTATCAGCATGACATTTTGTTCTCGATGGGTCCCATGTACCACTTCTGACGTGTAAATACTTTGGATTCATATTTCAAAAACTATTCCGCTGCTTGTAAATTATATTGACTTAAATGTCGTTGCGTTATGACTTAAACGTTTATCCAAAGGTATTTCCCTTATTTATTTCTTGGTTTTATGAATTTGTTTTGAAAAAAAAAAAATACACTCTCGCATTGAAAATCGGGGTGTTACACACATCAATTGAGAATTCAATATCATGAATTGGGGGTAATCCTGGTACATCCGGCGAAAATACCTCTGGAAAATCTTCGACCAGAAGTATCCCGTCTACCTCCACCTCTAGCTTCATATTGACTGAGTTGAGGGAAACCCATTTTTGAACTCCCCCTTTCAAAGAGAAGTTCAATTTATTGGTATCGAGGAATCGAAAAACACCTGGGTCTGGGAATATCACAGACTTACGAGCGCAATCCAATAAAACATAATGTCTTGACAACCAATCCACCCAATCCAATGAAATGAACGAGTGTGTTGCCCCCGAATCATATATTACATTATGTTATTTTCCAACAATTAAACACTCGCCTTGGATAAGTTCAGAGGAAGATGAAGCTTCTTCTCCAATGATATGGTAGACACGTCCCTTGGTAGTAGGGCGTGCAACATTTTCGTTGATATTGTTGCGGTTAACAACAGTGTTGTCCTTCCGTTCAGGGCATTCATTTGCAAAGTGGTATGGTTTCTAACAAACGTAACAAACACTTGGTCTGATTGGACACTCAGATATCTTGTGTCCTTCCCTGTTGCAATGAAAACACCTAATAGGGTATGCCCGGTTCTGACTTGGAGTTTTTTGCTCTTGACCTTTCCCGTTTTGAGGTCGAGGTTGATCTCTAGCATTCCCCAATGGTCGGGCATACGACTTGTGCTGTTGATGTTGCCTGCCCCTATTCTGTTGGTCGTTATGCCCCTGTTTAAAATATTAACATTTAGGGGTAAATATTAACATTTAGAGTCCAAACTTATGACTCTCATGATATGGATGGATTTAAATCTCAACCTGAGGTCTGATGGGTCCACCTATAACGCCCCTATTCAGACGGCTCTGTTTCATCTTCTTCACTTTCTTGCATTTCTCCACTAACACTTGATATTGATGTATCTCCAAGGGCCCCACTAACTCCTTAATCTCATACTTAAGCCCGCTTTCGAAGCACTCACACATGTATTCTTCCTTTACCTGATTTATGAAATAGCGGAAGTGCTTTGCTAGGGACTCGAACTTTGTCGCATATTCTGCTATCGTGAGATTCCCTTGATTCAACTTCAGAAATTGGGCCTCCTTCTCAGCCCTAGCACTTTTCGGGATATATTTGTCTAGGAACTTATTCCTGAAAGCCTCCCAGGTCAGCTCTTCATGATTTGTCTCCATCATTTTCTTCGCACCTCGCCACCAGTATTCAGCTTCACCAATCATTAAATAGGTCGCATACTCTACTTTTCGCATTGTCAGAGCAGTGTAGGATCTCGAAGATCTTCTCAATTTCTTGTAGCCAAAGATCAGCTTTGTCGGGGTCATGCTCTCCTTTGAACTTAGGCGGATCTTGTCGACGAAATTCATCCAATGCTCTTGCTGCACTAGCTGCTTCATCCCTCTGATCCCTATGTGTATCTCGCTGAGGAAGTCGTTTATTGAACACTATATAGTAGGTCCGGGTTATACAACAAGTCGTGTTTTTGAGGGGTTCCCATGAAAGAGAGGTGGGTCAATGGACCACTTAATAACCAAGTCTTTCCTTAGCCAGAATCCCTTAAATACAACTTTTTATGTATTATCCTTCCCTTCTATTGTGTAGATCTTACAATTACACATAATTTAGGGTTTAGAACATTGTCTTAATTACGAATATTTAGATTATATGATGAAAGCTCAACAATTACTTTGTGATTTAGATTAATATAATTATAAATCATGGTAATAAATTCATAATTCACAATATCATACAACCATAAATAATTACTGTTTGATTAAATTAAAATTATTTCTAATCATATGATCAATAATTTAAAACATATTTTTCAACATAATTATTCCAAGAAGTTAGACAATTAAATTCGCATAATTGAAATTTAAGTCATTAATGACATAAAATAGTTAGAAAGTCAAACACTTAATATGAACAAGAAGTAAGGTGTCTAAAATTAATAAAACAAAACAATCATTCAATACAAGTAAAAAAAAATCATGAAGATTATAAAACTTAACAACTTAAAAAATTATAAAAATATAAAAGAAAATGTCAATAAAATATGCAGGTAGATATAGGGATTTTAGATTTGAAAACAATTAAATGCACCATTAAATCTAATGTTTAAGGCATATTTTTAATTACAAAAATTCATTGAAGTTATACAATTAATAACACATAATAAAAATTTAATAATTAGAAAATTAAGCAATTACTATATTTAATGACAGAAAAACAATTAAATGTCACATTAATACAAATATTTAAGGCATAATTTTAATGATAAAAATTCATGGAGGTTATACAATTAATGACACATAATAAAAATTTAAGTAAAATTCAATAATTATAAAATTAAGCAATTAATCTATTTAATGACAATTAATAGAAAAACAATTAAATACACCATTAAATGAAATATTCAAGACATATTTTAAATGGCAAAAATTCATGTACCTTATACAATTAATGACACTTAACAGAAATTTAAGTAAATTTCATAATTAGAAAATTAAGCAATTAACTTATTTAATGACACTTAATAGGAATTTAAGTAATTCTTAAAAATTCAAATTGAATGAGGTTACACAATTAATACCATATAATAGAAATTTAAGTAATTAGTATAATTTCAAATTCAAGTAGGTTACACAATTAATGATGTAATAAAAGTTAAAATAATTAATAAAATTTAATTTCAAGAAGGTACATAATTAATGATAAATAATAGACATTTAAATAATTGATAAAACTCAATAATTAGAAAATTAAACAATTAACACGAGCAAATCATAAAAACATGCTACATACACGAAGCGTCCCACCCCACTAAAGTCCGAGAATTAATGTTCTGATATCAGAATGTAACACTCCAGATTTTGATCCAAGACATTACTCAAAAATATTTATTTTCTTTCGAAAAGATTTTTTATTTTTATTTTTGGCAATTCATCATATAATCAATAAAATTTTCACTACTAAATAGTTTGATTTCATTTTAAGAAATAACGCAACGCAATTTACTTGATATTATTATTATTTTTGCAAAGTCAATTTACCAATCATAGAAAATGTTCACTTAGGTCTTAAAATAGAATAATTCAAGTTTTTCCTAGTAGAAGGACCCCACCTCCACATTTCTATTTAAAATCGATCATAAAAAGTAAATAACTTCAAAAATAAAATAAAAATATATCACATCAATCTTATCACTACAAACATTATTTTTATTTGTTTATTAAAGTACCCCTATTTCCCCACGTGCGCGCGCCAAGCAAACGTCATTAATATAATTCTTCAAAATCCTTAGTACCTAAATGTTGGTGTAAGGGGTCAGTTCATCCCACGGCAAAATTAAACCAAACAATAAGTTAACAACCATAAAATAAAAATATAAAATCTTTTTGTAATAAAAGATTTATAGAGATAATATTTTTTTTTTATAATTCGCAAGAGTGTATAAAAAGTTATAAAATGTATATAAATAACTCTAGTAATAACTCACCTTAGGATAAATAATGATATCAAATAACAATGACAATAAAATGTATGCAAATTATGCATGCTCCTAAGTATATATTATTCGGATATAGCCAGCCACTAAGGCGTCCACACAGAAGTCACCAATACCAATGGGGAAAATTAGACCAGCCAGTAAGGGTGTTACAACAACCCTAGTTATATCAAAGCAAAATTTGTACTCAAAGTCAACCATCGACTTCGTCATGTGATCTACTTGGGGGATAGTTGTTATCGGCCAGACTCACACTAACATAATCCAAGCCATTAGGAGACGAGTGAATTCGAATTGACCTGACCCAATCAGATAGCATCGCATAACCTTCTCAAAACTAGGACAAATCACCTACAATGATGGAATATGAGGTGATGGTCTATTGTTACTAACTTGGACCTCAATTCATGACCACTAGATGGACAAGGAGACATTACAACATTGAGTTGTGGCAACAATAAAAAAGTGTTGTGTAAGTTGATTTCTATCACTTCTCCGTTATTGTCTAAGATGAATTTTATACATAATTTTCTTCCATGTATTTTCAAGCATTGAGTTGGTCCCGTTGTTTTATCTTAGTTGTCCCTATTTTGACATTAAGCTTATATAAGATAAGATAAAATCCTAAACATGAGTCATAAATATATATATATATATATATATATATATATATATATATATATGACAAATTAATATTTGATCATTACCATTACATTTGTCGTCTTCATCTTGGTCTTCATTTTCTTCTTCCATGATATATCATTTCCCAACTCTTCTTCATTATCAAGTTCGTTATTTTCCTTTATAAAATCTTCAATTAACATTGATTTGTACAAAGGCATTCTTTTGGTTTTCTCTGTTGCACTTTATTGACTTGCCATTACCTTGTCATCTTCATTGTCCACCCTTTTTTTGGCCTTTTATTTGTTCTTAAAATGTTATTTTCTCCTGATGTCTTTCTCATTGGTTACTGAACTTCTTCGTTTTCCACACTTTTTTTGGCTTTTTGATTATGCATAGGTGATTTTCTTTTATTCATAATGGGACCTTTTGGATCTTGGTTTTCTCTTGATTCTTGATTGTTAGTCATTTATGCTTTATTTGAAACTTTCTTGTCATTGTCAAACTTCTTTTTTCTTGAACAAAGGTCCTTATTTGAAGATATATTTGTTTGACTAGTTGCTATAAAATTTGATAACTTGAATTGTGCTTGAGGTGAAATCTCAATTGAAGTATTTTGAGCCCAGTACGACATCTCAAAAAATATCGACTTCTTCTTCCCTAGTCCATCATTTTTTTTTCTTTTTATTTTTCTTTCCAAATTCGTTCTCAAAATCTTTTATGTTTTGCATGATTTCTACACTTTCTATCATATGTGGTGCGTATCTATGTTCTTTCTTTCCATTGAACGACCTTTTATTGGCCCTCCAAGCATGACTAGCCGATAAAAGAACATGATGATCCGTATACCACATTTCCTTTGGTGCTCCAACCTGACAACATAGCATACCTAGGGTAGTCACTAATAGTTCATAACAGAGATGTCCGCAATTGAAATGTTTTATCTTTTGAGGCATCATATGGTTCTACTCTAAATTCCCACAATTCATGTAGCTCTTCAATCAACGGCTGAAGGTATATATAGATATCATTTCCTATTGATTGTGGTCCAAGAATTTATCATGACAACATTGTATACTCAGATTTTATGCACACCCAAGGTGGATAATTGTATACCACCATCATGACATGTTGTGTAATGTGCGATATGCTCATAGTTCTAAAAGAATTGAATCCATCACTTGATAAGCCAAGCCTTACATTATGATGCTCAAAAGCAAAATCGGGATGAAACATGTTAGAGTCCTTCCATGCTTGGCCATCAGCAGGATGCCTTAATTTACCATCCTTTCATCGACCTTCTTAATGCCTTTCATCGACTATGTTGTTTTCGAACATATAAATAGTCTCTGAAGTCTTGGAATCAGTGGAAAGTGCCTCAAAACTTTTGCAAAAACTTTGTGATCATACTTTGGATCCTCAAACTCTAAATCTACTTGAGTAAATTCTTTCCATCGTGAAGCATTACAAGTGTTGTAGATATCGTCATTTTCATGCTCCTTCTTATACAATATACAATCATTTGGACATGCATGATTTTTTTATTTATTTTATAATCAAGGCTCAAATCCTTGATTATGGCTTTTGTTTTGTTAAAAGATTCGGGAATGTTCATATTAGGTATGGCTTCTTTCAATAACTCCAAAAGAGCATTGAGCGATACAATGCTCCACCCATGAAGACACTTTAACAAGTAAAGTCAAATTATAAATGATAAAGTAAGAAAGTTTTCACATTTCGGATATAACTCTTGCTTTGGCTCATTAATTAAATTGTAAAACTTCTTAGCATTCTCATTGGGTTCCTTGTTGCCACCCTCTACTTTTTCAACATGTCAAAAAATTTCATAAAGTTTGAGCATATCGCACAATGGGTCCCTTTATGCCACACTCTAACAATTAGCAAATGATCCTTAGGCAATGATATTTGCTCTCTGTTGTTTACCCAAACATCCTATCCTAGTACAAAACCAAACCTATTAATTGATCACACACCACTTTTCTTCTTCTCTAACAATGATTTCTATATCTGGTACAAGGACATAAAGTTGTGCGGCCTTGAGGTTCTCCTTTGGTGAAGGCAAAATCTAAATAAAAAATTGCACATTTCCGATACTCTGAATTAAGTTTGTGAAGTGTATTGCACTTTTTATCCATCACTCTAAATAACAAAAATAATACCATATACATTGAGGTTTAACATAAATGAAATTATAATATCGATGCCACTAGATGCATAGCTCTACAATTAATGTAGATGAAGACATTAAAATACTGAACTGAGTGGAATTTGCCAACAAAACTAACTAAATCAAATCAAAATAATAGTGAAATAAATACAAATATATTAAACACACTGATCACTATGGATAATAGGTGAGCTTACAAATTATGCTACCTAGGATTAGAGATACAATCTTAAATACAAACCCAAATTTTAACCAAGTAGTTCAAACTTAATTAGCAAAATTGACCAATTAAGCAATAAAAGCTTTAATTTAATTATTTCAATCTAAAAGGAAAAAACAATTGCAACGCCCCAAATTTTGACCCAATACATTACTTGAAAATATTTATTTCTTTTTTAAAAAAAAAATGACAATTATTTTTTCTTCTTAAGAGTAGTACATCACGTAATAAAAAAAAAATTGCTAGAAATTAACTTAATATCATTTTTGTAAAGTAACACAATGCAATATACTAGATATCATTATTATATTTTTTTTTCTTGCAATGATCATTTGCTAATTGTTAGAAAAATATTCACTTATGTCAAAAAATAGAGTAAATTCTCTTTAAGTGAAATAAAAAAACAAGGTTGACTGATTCAAATTGTTTATAGAAGAATGTACCTCACCTCCACAATTCTATTTAAAATTAACGATGAAAAGTAAATAAACTTTAGGAATGTACCACTTTGGTTTTATCAATACAAATATTATTTTTAAGTCAAAATCCCCTTTTCCCACGCGTGTCCACTAAGCAAACATCATTCATGTAACTCTTCGATATCATTAGTATGTAAATGTTGGTGTAAGGGGTCAGTTCATCCTATGGAAAAATTAAAGCAAATAGTAAGTTAACAACCATAAAATATGAATATAAAATTTTTTCGTAACAAAAAATTTAAAGAAATTGATTCTTTAATAATTCACAAAGATGTATCAAAAGTCATAAAATGCATCTTAATAAATCAAGTAGCAACTGACCTTAGAACAAATAATTAGGCCAAAATAAAAATAACAATAAAATGTATGCAAGTTATGCATACTCCTAAAAGTATATGCATACAAGTGTCCCCAAAGATGCATACGATATATCATGAAATGATAATGATGCTCAATATATTGAATGCAACATCTATCAAATATCTTATTCTTGTTTCACAACTTTAAAGGAAGCAAGTAAGAATTCCCATCAAGGCCTTTTGTATAATAATTTGTCAAGGTTTCTTTCAGAGTAACATCCCTATAGATTTGAGGGTTTTCTTTTGATAACAATTCCTCTATTGGACCACAAACCATTGATGTGCATTCAAATATACTAAAATTCATAAAGAAACTTACTATTGAAATTCTAGGACCTATAGTCCTTGAAAAGACCCTATGATAAACACTTATAAACATGTCATTTGTCATAAGCTGCACAAATAACAACAAACACGATGAACACATGAACATAAAATTGTGTTAATCGAAGTCTTGAATCTCTAAGTTTTCTTCACTTTGGATTATATCTTAATAATTCCTTTGGATGTTACATCGTAAGAATGGCATATCTTGTGTCATGTTATTTTGTCAAACCTTTGAAATTGGTAACTGTATCTACGGCTGCTGCACCGAACAACAGTTGTAGAGATCCAATTTTAAACCATCCAAACTTTAAACTTTGATTATTTTATCCATTTTTACATTAAAAAAATTTCTCTCTTTTGATATTTATGAGGTCTATACATCTTAAACTTATTTAATGCTAAACATAAACTATTCTTTGAAAATCATCAATTCCATGAATAAGTCATTTTTATCTCAACACCATTTATGTTTAGAAATCACAAGTTACCTGTAGAATATCTCCAATGTTTACAACAAGAGCTCCTTGCACTAGAGGAACATTAATCCATTGATTATCATGAAGAACTTGAAGACCACCTATCTGATATTGAAGAAGTATTGTCATGAAGTCACAATCAGTGTGTTTTGCAATTCCCATAGATAATTCTGGTTCAGGACACTATGAATAGTATTGTCACATTATATAAACTGCTTCAGCACAATCATTTAATTAAGGTATGAAGGATTCAAGCCAAGAGCTTCTGACAATAACTCAAAGATTGTAAACCCTAATTCTTTTACTTCCTTTGAATATTGAGCCACAATATCTCTACATATACACAATTATTTCAACAAAAACAAAAGTTCAGACACACTACTCGGACAACGATAATGATGATCACCATGATCACCGGACGAGGGTCTGATGATGTTACTTAGTTGTCACTTTATGTTTTCTCTTATTATTCACTTCACTATTTAGTTTATTTTCATATATGATTTTTTGTTAGTTTATCACTAAATTAATTGAGTTTGTTACTCAATTTTAGGGTTGTTATAACTGCAAATAGATACTTTGTATATAAATAGCACATTGTTATTTTTTTAAGATTATTATTCGGTTTATATCATCATAACATGGTATCATATGAAATAATCATTTTCCTTCACAAATTCTTCTCTTCACGACCTAATTTCCTTTCTTCTTCATACTAAAACTAATTCCACTTCAGTTCCTTTCTTCTTCTTCTTCAATGGTGGACATTACTGATCCTCTGCCCCGACTACCACCACCCACTATTCCTCCAAATCGCGATCCTCTCAGCTCCTATTATATACACCCCAACGAAAATCCCTATCTTATTCTCATCTCTCCAATCTTGGACGGTTCAAATTATCATGGGTGGGCTCGCGCTATGTACATATCTAGAAATGAAAAACAAATTCGATTTCATAGATGGGTCGATAAAGAAACCAGATTCTGAAGATCCCAATTTTTTTGCATGGAAACGATGTAATACCTTGGTCATCTCGTGGTTCTATCATTCAATTTCCCTAGAAATCGTTTCTAGTATCCTTTGGTTCGACGATGCTTTCTCCATTTGGCAAGAACTCCACAATCGGTTTTCACAAGGTGATTTCGTTCGTATTTCTCAACTTACTTATGATCTTTCTTCCCTAAAACAAGGAGATTCCTCTATAACAACATATTTCACAACCTTAAAGAAACTTTCAGATGAACTTTACAATTTTCGTCCCATCCCTTTATGCAAATCTTCTCCCAATGGTTGTTGCAATACTTTCTCTACCGTAACGGCATATCGAGAGCATGATTTGATTCTCTATTTTCTTTAAGGCCTCAATGAAACATACACCTTCGTTCGTTCGCAGATTCTTGTTCTTGATCCTCTTCTTCCCCTCACATCGATTTACTCAATGATCCTTCAACAAGAACAATAATTTCACATTGGTCTTCCTCCAGAAACCACTGTTATGGCTGCCAATTCATCAATTAAACCCTTTCAAACCAAGTCAAAACCCAATTTCAAATCCAATGTTGGAAAACCCCCAAATTCGAGGTTATGCACACATTGTAAGAAAACCAATCACACCATTGATAAATGTTATTTTTTTCATGGTTTCCCTCCTAGATACCAAACAAGAAAGTTGTTCACAGTGTTGAGACCAATCCTCAAGATGCATCCACAAATTTTCCTACTTTTAAAAAGGATCAAATTCAATGTCTTTTGGCTCTTTGTCCCCCGGTTCCTCTGCCAATCCATCTCAAGTCTCAACCCTCATAAGCAACCCTAACATTCATACTAATTCCTTGGATACACGTAATGTATCAGGTACATTTTCTAAAGTTTGGATTTTAGACTCTAGGACAACAAATCACTTTACTACTTATATTATTTTTTATTATTCATATCAATCTATTTCTCTTATTATTGTGAAACTTCCCAATGGATAATTGACTCATGCTATATATAGTGGCACAGTTCCATTAACTGATTCCCTTATTTTGCACAATGTTCTTTAAGTTCCCTTGTTTTCTTTTAACATTGTTTATGTTAGTAAACTTATAGAATTCAATGCCTGTAATTTATTGTTTTCTCGTACTACTTGTGTTATTCAGGAATTGATAACTATGAGGATGATTGGTAATGCTATCTTATCCAAAGGGCTGTATGAAATTATGTTTTCCACCTCTATCAAACATAATAGCAACACTGATTATGCAATTTATACTATTACTTATGTATCTTCAGTTTTTCCTTTAGAATTTGTTTGCCATTATAGACTTGGTCACCCCTCCCCCACTTGTTTTTTTCATATAAGCAAGAAACATTTTTATACTTTTCCTATTAGTTTACCTTTTTGTGAGGTCTTCCTATTTTCAAAGCAAAATAAATTATCTTTTAATATAAGTACTACTATTTTCGGTTCTAATTTTGAACTTTTACATGCTGATATATAGGGCCCCTTGCTCAACCCTCTATTCATGGTTTCAAGTATTTTTTAACTATTATTGATGATCGATTTAGATTTACTTGGTAAAATTCATGTGTGCTCAACATGAAACCATAAATCATCTAATCAATTTCATTACCTATGTTGAAACACAATTTCACATGCGTGTTAAAATCATTCGCTTTGATAATGGTCCTCAGTTTTTTATCAATTCTTTTTACAATTCAAAAGGTATTTTACATCATACTTCATGTGTTGAAACACCTCAACAAAATGGGGTGGTTGAACGCAAACATCAACATATTCTTAAAATTACTCGTGGCCTGATTTTTCAGTCACATTTGCCTTTATCTTTTTGGTGTTACTGTATTAAGCATGTTGTGCATATCATCAATCTAAATCCTTCATCAAAGTTGAAAAACATCTCTCCCTATTTTGTGTTGCATAATAAACATCCTGATCCTGCTATTTTAAAAGTTTTTGGTTCTCTTTGTTTTGCATCTACTCTTACTACACATAGAACTAAGTTTCACCCTAAAGCACACAAATGTATTGTTTTGGGTCATAAAGAAGGTGTCAAGGGCTATGTACTTTTTTATTTACATTCTAAACAAATTTTCCTATATAGACATGTTTTTTATGAGAATGTATTTCCTTTTCATACTAATGATAATCCGGTGTCGCATAATCATAATTCTAAGCTCCATTTTCCTACTACATCAAATTTTTCAGTTTTGTCTCATGCAATTGATCACCATGGTAATGATTTGTCTCCTACCGCTAGTGATATTGAGCATATCAATTCACTTCCTGTTAGTAATGTTGTTGATACATATGTTTTGCCTATTTTAGACATTTATACTTCTAATAATGATAATGATAATGATAATAATATTAACAATACTAATAATAATAATGATCCTATTACTAATCCCCCTCCCCCTGGTTATATCATTCGTACTTCTAATAGGCATAGACATCCTCCTTCGTACTTAAATGATTATGATTGCAAGCTTATCTCTAGTTCCACACCTTCTATCAACATGTCAGGTACACTTAAATGATTATGATTGCAAGGTTATCTTATGATCTTTTTTTCTACTTCCCATAAATCATTTCATATGTTTCTTTCTGTTAATCCTGAACCTCATACGTATAAACAAGCTATTAAGTATGATTGTTGGAAACATGCCATGGATCAAGAAATACTTGCTCTTGAAATGAACAAAACATGGATTTTAACTGAGCTGTCTACGAGTAAGGATATTATAGGTTTTAAATGGGTATTTAAAGTCAAACTAAAATCTGATGGTAGTATTGAAAGATATAAAGCAAGAATTGTAGGCAAGGAGTTACACTCAATTAGAAGGCGTTGATTACTTTGAAACTTTTGTTCCATTATTAAAACGACTACTGTTAGAATGGTTTTGGCTATTGCTACTGCTAAGAAATGACATTTATATCAACTTGATCTCAATAATGATTTTTTACATGGTGACCTTCGAGAATATGTATATATGCAACTTCCTCCTAGTTTCTAATCTCCCAAGCCAAACTTAGTTTGTAAACTTACTAAATCCATTTATGGTCTTAAGCAAGCAAGTAGAAATTGGAATAAAAAATTATCTAATGCGATTCTTTGTGACATGTTCAGTCCATATCTGATTATTCTTTATTTTTCAAAAATTATGATAATCATCTCACATTTCTTTTGGTCTATGTAGATGATATCATTCTCACCGGTGATGATTTAAAGGAAATCAATCATGTTAAAAGCTTTCTTCATTTTGCATTACAAATTAAGGACCTTGGCTCCCTCAAATTTTTTCTTGGCCTAGAAGTTGCACAATCTTCCAAAGGTCTATCTCTAGTCCCATGCTTCCCAATCTCAAGCTTCAAAAAGACGATGGAAATCCATATCCAGATCCAAAGCTCTATAGACGTATTATTGGTCGCCTTCTTTACCTTACTAATACACGGCCATATCTTTCTTTCTCTATCAATAAACTCAGTCAATTTGTTTCAAATCCCATGCACTCTCACTTCGTTGCTACTACCCGTGTCTTGCACTACATCAAAAGTTGTCCTGGTAAAAGACTTTTCTTTTCATCTTCTTCCAGTTTGCAACTTTCTACTTTCTAAGACAGTTACCGGACAATATGCCCTGATTCAAGAAAATCCATCACCGACTTTTAACATTTTTCTTGGAGGATCAAGATTTACAACAAAAGCAATTGTATCCCTCCAATTAGCAGCTAGATCTTTGAAAAGTTTCCCATTTGAGAAATATCTAACTTTCTTATTGTTATATCTAGAGTAAAAGGGTTTCCTTGAATCACCATCTTGTTCATGAAACCTACAAATTCCATAGATCATCTCATCCAAAACATGAACTGGAATACCATGATTGATAACTTGGAAAAATCACAAGTTCTTACAAGCACCCTAGATTTGGTCAACTATTTCAGCATGTTGAGTTGAAGTCTTGTTTTTTATGTGTTGAAGATCTATGATTGGTATCGTGATGAAGTTGGATTCAATAAGTGAGTTATTCTCGGTGGATTCTGAATTGACATGAAAGATTGAAGGTATCTTTGTTATGCCTGAATCTAGGTTACCTTTTACACCAGTTTTTGAATCATCAAATGCTTCAACTTGTGCTTTTTTGAAGTTACTAATTGATTCTAATGACATAGTTGGAAAACAGATCTTTGTAACAAAGTCAAATTACTTGTGTCCTTGAGGAACTGTTTGGTTTTGTAGTATTGATGGAAACTTTTGGGTCTGCTTAGGATGAAATTTGCTTGGACCTGATTCTTGCCCAATATGGTTTTGCTCATTGACGTCATTGGCATTTAGTTTTAATGTTAACTTAGGTTATTCATGTTAACTTATGAGACACTTGTGGTTTATAAATAGAATATGTATTGTATTGTAAAATTTACATTTATGAAAAATATAATACAAACTCTTTTTTTTAATTTTTTTTATTTTTATATCTCTACTCTTTTAATATATTTATTAGTTTTGATTAATTTCATGATATTTATCAATTTTAACATTCTCTTACCATCGAATTTTTATCATTTACGTAGCTTATTTTAACATTCTCGATTGTTGAGTGTTTGATTTTTATATTTGATAAATTAGTTTTTATAAAGATGATAATAAAATTCATGTGTACTAAACAAATATTGAAAAAGGCATCAAATCAAATATCTCTATCCTCCAAATAGCATTTAAACTTAGAGTTCAATTAAATATTTGATTTAATCAAATAAGTAATTATCTAATCGAATAACGATTTAAATTAATTGATTATTTGTGTTATTTGTTACAGTAATTATCGTAAATAATCATTAAAACAAAATTACTTTTGAGGTTACAATTTTTATAGAGGTTCATATACAACTAATTAATATTGTTTTGTTATCTTAGTAAAGTAATGTTATCAAAAAACAATTTGTTATTGAATATTA
>JBBPBT010000770.1:434937-469609 GCA_037974875.1 Cicer bijugum | reverse complement strand
TCATTTTTGTAGCAAAGACAAATCAATCATCGTGTTTTACATCAAGATCTTTATATAATAATGTTCCATAAATTTGTAATGACTTTTAGAGTTCATTTTTTAGACATATAATAATTTTTTGGTAGTGCAATTTAAATGATACTTTATTTGCATATATAGATAATGAATTAGAAGAGTTTTAAGAAGTTTTTGGGTCCAAAATTCAACAGAACTAATATTTTTTTGGAGAACATGACAAAACTAATATAATCATTAACTTACTAACATTTATTGATAAAAAATATATTTCAACTATTAATAATTATATTGAATATATCATTATTAATTTGTGAAGGAAGATTAAATCATTCACAATCACTTGGAATTAAGGTATAGCTTGATTAGTGAGGAACCTCATAGAGTTTTGGAAAGAAGGTTTCGGGTCTAAAATCAAATAAAACCATTTTTTTTGTGACATGATAAAACTAATATAACCACTAATTTGTTTTTGCTATAAATAGTGATATTGAATATATCATTATAAATTTGTGAAGGAGGATTAAAATGAAAACAATAGATTTAAGGATAACTAAATTTTCAAATTAAATTTATTATTGATATATATTTATTTGTGGAACTTGAAACACTATGTTTAAGTAAATTTCAATTATTTATCAAATAAATTTATAAAAATTTATTTACTAACTATTATGAAAATCAAAATTGCAATATTTTGTATATTTTATCACGGTTGTGTGAGATGCTAGATGAAATTGGACCATTTATATTGAATCGATTAAACATAAAAGGGGTTATATTTGAAGGTTTTTTTATCAAATTTGTAAATAAAAATATATTTATTTATTTATTTGAGGATATAAGCTACAAATTTGTTTGGATGACAGAAGCTACCAATTAATATAAAGAATACCAAAGGTGGGATGAAAATCTAGTAGAATGAAAAAGAAATGTCAAAACGTGTGTGTGTGTGCGTGCTAAAACATTTATGATGAGATAATTAATAGGACATATTTTATACCAACAAATATGCATGGATTCTAGTAAGAAGATGGAAGGTTTACACGAAGAGCTTTTGTGTGTGAGTTTTCTACATATGTATATGATGTGCGAGATGCAAAAGCTAAATTGAAAAATTAAAGATGTAAGATGAATTGTAGAAGCTTATCAAGGTACATATAAGAATATAAACGATGTGGCACAAATACTATGATGTGGCACACAAGGATGTAAGTTGTTATTCAATTGATTTGTGAGTCTATTTTAATATATTATATAGATGATGACTAGTGTTTGACTTAAATTTTCAAGACAAAAGTTTATTTTTATGAACTTTTAACCAATATGCTTATGACACCCCTTAGCAAGACAAAAAAAAATTGACTAAAGTATTATTTTTTTTTGCCTCTTTAACTTATTTTCTAATTTCTCTTTGGTTTATCAATTCTTTTTTATTCTGTATTGGTCGCTTAACTATAATTCCTTTATTGAGATTGGTTCTTTCTGTCAGTCCATATTTAAACTTTTATTGTACATTTGAGTCCACCACATTGATGACTAATTTTTCTATGAAATTTAAATATTTCATTGAAAAATTTACCCAAAATTAGTAAATGCACAATTACAATTACTCATAAATTCATCTTTCAAATGATTAAATTTTGTCGGCAAATTTGTTTATGTGCAAATGTCATTGATGTGAAATTAACGTGGATAAATCACATATTTAATTATAGTGTCACATTGAAATGTTTAACAACAAAAGATTACAAATGAGCTATTTTAATTGATATTTTATAATGTCATTGATGTATTTGTCAATTCACAAAATTCAATGACTAATTTGATCAACACTTATCATTTTAGGGATCAATTTTCATATTCACTATGATATTTTTATAAGATCTTAATATTTGATTACAATAATTCGAGAAAATTATCAAAATTTCCTTAATATAACTTAAAGACCAATGATGCAAACTGAATGTCACTTAAATGACAAAATAAAATAAAAAACTTAAAAGACTAAAGATATTATAAAATTGTGTTTTGGTACATACCTAATTGTTCCTAGCTACCACCATGACATTATTCTGTCACCGTTATTCTTAGGACTTCTTGCACCAGTTATCCACTACTGCGCATATTACGCTGCAGTCCAACACTCGTCCCCTATTTAACATAAATTGTCCATTATTTAGGACCATAAATCAATATTCAGAAATTTGCAATAACATTGATAATGGATGCAAGAAAGTTAAGACAATATTTCCTTGCTAATCCGATTAAGATACAAAAGAATTTACCCATTAAGCATATCTTTTTCCGACCCGACCCCATTAAGCGTGACAAGAAAGTGATTGCCTATGCCTCTGTTAATCACATCAAGCGTCTGATGATCTAACTGTGATTTATTATGTATCCTCTAACGAAGTCAACACTTTGAAGAAAGTCAGCGCTCTGAAGAAATAAAGTCAATGTTTTGAAGAAATACATTGTTCTAAAGAAGTCAACACTTTGAAGAAGTCGGATTCTCTGATGAAAGTCAAGGATCTAATAAATTCATTGCTACAAAGAAGACAAAGATTGACGCGTCCTCTAATAATCACCTTGGATATATTTTTCCTGATGATGGTCTATGAGACATGCTCTAATTAACGTATCATTTGTTTTCTTTGTCTTTATGCTAATATACCCAAAATTATTAATAAGGATTCATTACAAAAATGCTGAAAGAATTAATACGAAACTATATACACTCGTTTTGAAAACATCATGGTATGTTGATTTTGTGCATTTGAGTCAAATATCACCAACCCTAAAAATGTTGAGATTTGACAATTTTCTCGTTTGTTGTTTTGAAATCTAGAGATTTGAAGGCATAATGTTATAACATGAAAAATAGAGAAAAAGAATAATAGAATATGTACTTATTCTTTACTTTGTCATTATTTTTTTTTCTTGCATAATAAAAAATGTGTTTTTTATTTATTTATTTGTTTAACTTCATTAAATTAAATTGATTTCAGTTTTTAATTATGTTTATTAACTTCAATTAAAAAAATAATTTTAAAGGACGTATGGAATTAAAGTATACATAAAAAAAAAAAAGTAATCCACTTTAGTTTATTTAATATGAAAATTCGTATGTACATACGTAGTTAAATCAAATATCAAAAGTAGGACATTTAAGATTTTGAATTCTCTCAATTTAAACATCCCTTAATCTCTTTTAAAAAAAGTATATATCATATACATAATGCATTAATTAAAAATTTACACAATTTATAAATATTTTATATATTGTTGGTGGGTATGACCTCAGTTTGACAGAAAAATATGCAGAATAATGCCTATTCTAACAATATGCGCAACAGTTTAATAAATTCGAAATTTACTAAACACAAGATTAAACAAGGTCCCTAATAATCAATCCTAGTTAATATCAAACAATATCAATTATTGATCATATGGAGAAATGCATCAGAAACAATTATTATTCAAGATGTTGATTATCATGCAATCATGTTAAGACAATTAATCATGTAAAACCACTTTACATAGAATGTTAATCATGCATTCAATCAAAATCAAAAACATAATAATTGCAGAAATTTAAACGAGATAAGGGAAAGAAAAGTGTACGCAGATTTTTATACTGGTTCAGCCGCCTCGTGACGGCCTACATTCAGTCCTAAGATCGAACTTGATCTTAGCCTTTCCAATAGAACTTCTTAGAATCAGTTTACAGATTTTACACAACGCCTTGCCTCAATCTTAAACTATTCTCCCTGTTCTATCTTTCCCTTCCCTGAATTCCCGAGTTTAAATCCCATAAACTCTACCAAGAATCCAGTCAAGTGTCTTCTTGTTGACAACCCTCAACCCGGAAGAACACCACCAGTAAGAACTGGATTTTCTCAACGTAGTTTGGTTACAGAAATTAAAACATATCAATTTTACAAAGTTCTTGATCTTCCTTCTTCTCAAAGCAATCTTTCTCAATTCAGTCTTTTTCAATCCTTATTGATCACCAATGTAAATTGTTCATGGCTGAAAAAGATGTTCAAAGTAATATCAGTGTGAGAAAGAGTTAGTGGTATATTGCATATGTGTTTTCTATGGTTCTGATTGTTCTCATCATGTTATTGTATGTTCTTATGAGAAGAAGAGTAAGAAAACAGTTTATATAGTTTTAGGAAAAACAACACATGAATCGATTTGGCCAATCAATTCATTAAAGTTATAAAGCATACTAATCGATTTATCCAATCGATTTCGCGAATCTTGTTTTTCTTGAATCTTGAAACTGCATATACTAATCGATTCAACTAATCGATTATTTTAAATGTGTTCTTCAGACTTGAATGAATGTTCATATCTGAATCGATGTGCATAATCGACTTGGGGTGTTTTGTTCCAACAACGAGATCAAAACAATCGATGTACCCAATCGATTCAAATATTTACATAGTCCTTAAGTCATCTCTGTTTCTAAAACTTTTTGTACCAATCGCTTTAGTCAATCGATTTCACTGATTCCAGGGACACAGTGATTTTCGTAAATCGATTTGCCTAACCGATTTGACAAGTTACAGAGAGCTGGCTTAAATCAACGTAATTGATGTTTCTAATCGACTATGGACTTAAGTCTGAAGCACATTTCATCAGTTGGTTCATTCAATCGATTTACCAAGTCGATTGAAGCCAAATTTATTTCAAAAGAAGTATATTAGTAGATTGGGCTAATCGACTGTGTATGTTCCAGACCAAGATTATTTTGAAACTTATTTTAGTAAATCGATTTGCCTAACCGATTTATTAATTAATGGTTTGGCTCTGTGACATTCACAATCGATTGTGTCAATCGACTTCAACAATCCAAATATCCTTGTGATTGGAATAATCGATGTGCCACATCGATTAGGCCCCAAATCAGCATGCTACTGACTTGCGCAATTATTTTCACTAAAATGACTAATCGATGTGTCTAATCGATTTTAGGCAATCAGTTTAGACTTGTGATAAGAACAATCGATTTGCCAAATCGATTAGGCCACAAATCAGCATGTCACTGACTTGCGCAATTATTTTCAATAAAATTGCCAATCGATTTGCCTAATCGGCTGTTCGCTCACTAAATTCACAATTACATACAACCCTATTACAAAATCGATTTTACTAATCGATTTGCTTATGAATCTTCAAGCTTTTGTTGATTTCTTGAGTTCCAAGCAATTTTCTCAAGTTTGTAGGGTTGAGTTGTTGTTCCTGAAATTTTTCTTAGTTCACAATGTCAGATTTATTTCATGAAGTATGTTTGTCAATAATATCAAAAACGAACATATGTCTAACATATATTATTGAAGTTTTATGCATTTTATTAATCATTGTTAATCTTCATAAATATTAATAATATAAATGATTTTAAATTTGCATAATATTTTGCATGCATGATCTAAATAATATAAATTTTAAAAGTCGACAATTTTGTTCCATCTATGATATATTTGAACTAAAAAATTATGATTTGTCATATTTTTAATGAAGTGACATATATTTCTATTATATAAAACTATCTAGATGTATCAATTATTCATATATCATTAATTAAATTAAAAATATAAAAAAATATTAAATTATAATATAAATTTTTACTACATTTGATCATATTTTATTGGTGTTAATTTGTTGATTTTTAATATAAAAATATCAATTTTGTAATTCAATAAAATTAAACTAAAACTACAATTAACCTAAATAATAATTAAAAACAAAAAATTTAAAAGTAAAATAAGGTTAACTTGCGGCCAGTAGCGACAGTGAAGTCCACACAATTCAGTTTCAGCAACAATGCTGTTGTCTCTCTCAGTTTCAGTTTCAGAGTTATTAACCCTAACAAGGTATGCTTTCTCTCTTTCTTCCATTCCCAATTTTCTTCCAATTTCTTCTTCAAACACTTTCCTTCTTTCATTCTCTTCTCATTCTCGTTTCAATTCCAACGAATTTGATGTTAATCATGCTGTTTCCTCATTCCATCGCATGCTCTCTATGAATCCTACCCCATCCATTGTTGAATTCACTAAGATTATAGGTTCCCTTGTTAAGATGAAGCATTATCCCACTGCTATTTCTCTTTCTCACCAATTGGAATTCAACGGAATTAAGCCTAATATTGTTACTTTTAGCATCTTAATTAATTGTTACTGCCACTTAGGTCAAATGAATTTTTCATTTTCTATATTGGGAAAGATTCTCAAGATGGGATTTCAGGAAAATACCATAACCTTGACTACTCTTATGAAAGGCCTATGTCTTAACGGTAAAGTCAAGGAAGCTCTTCACTTTCATGACCATGTGATTAAACAGGGATTTAAGTTGAATCAAGTTAGTTATGGGATCTTGATCAATGGGTTGTGTAAAATAGGGGAAACAAGACCCGCGCTGCAATTGGTGAGACGAATTGATGGGAAATTGGCCAATGCTGATGTGGTAATGTATAACATAATTATTGATAGTTTTTCTAAAAATAAATCTATAACGGATGCCTACGAGTTATATGTTGAGATGATTGCAAAGAGAATTTCTCCTGATGTTATCACTTTCAATAATCTAATATATGGATTTTGTATTGTTGGTCAATTGAAAGAAGCATATGGTTTGTTCCATGAAATTGTATTGACAAACATCAACCCAGATGTTTATAGCTTTAATATATTGGTTGATTCCTTATGCAAGGAAGGAAAGATCAAAGAAGCTATGAATATGTTGGCTATAATGATAAAATATGGTGTAAAATCAAATGTTGTAACTTATAATACACTAATGGATGGGTATTGCTTAGTTAATCAAGTGAACAAGGCCATAAAAATATTCAACACTATGGTGCACAAGGGAGTGGTGCCAGATGTTTGGTGCTACAATATCATTATTAATGGATTGTGCAAGAATAAAATGGTGGATGAAGCCCTGAACTTGTTTAAAGAAATGCATAACAAGATGATTGTTCCTAATGCGGTAACTTATAGTACCCTTATTGATGGTTTGTGTAAATCGGGGAAAATCTCTTATGCGTGGGAACTTGTTGATGAGATGCATCATATAGGTCTACAGGTTGATGTAATCACTTACAGTTCTCTATTACATGCTTTGTGCAAAAAGAATCATCTTGACCAGGCAATTGCGTTGGTTAAGAAAATGACAGACCAAGGTATTCAGCCAGATATTTTCACATACAATATATTGATTGATGGACTATGCAAAGGTGGAAGGCTTAAGAATGCACAAGTGGTGTTTCATGATCTTTTGACTAAAGGCTACCAACCAACTGTCTGGACATATCATATTATGATAAATGGGTTTTGTAGGGATTGCTTGTTTGATGAAGCACTTGCTTTGTTATCAAGAATGGAAGAAAATGGTTGTATTCCTGATGTTGTAAGTTATGAAACAATTATTTATGCCCTCTTTGACCATGATGAAAGAGATAAGGCAGAAAAACTTCTACGTGAAATGATTTCTAAAGGTCTACTGAAAAAGCAAAACTAGGTAAGATGCTTTCTTGTTACATATGATTGGTCTGAATGGGATTGTGAATAGGTAATACTAAAAAATTTGAACTCCATTTGCTACATCCATTTGTACTTAGCAAATTAGATATGTCAAGGAGAATGCCCTTTTTTGTTTATAGGGTTTATGACAATGTGAAATTAGTTAAGAGTTAAATACTACACCCACACATCTCTTTAAGATTGAACTAAAGGATTCCAAAATATTTATGGTTCTATCGATTGCTTATGGGAATTATGTGCGTCTAGCAGACATGTTTAACATTACTTGCCTTGTAATATTTCTACAACAGGATTACGATAGAAACAATAGTCTAACAGATTGCTTAGTGATTTATATTTTATATTACTTGCCTTTGAATTGCAGCTTGTTGCTCTAGAAGCATAATTTGAGAAGAATAAGAAGGTGTTTCTATTTGATGCATTGTCTGTTCACTCAGCCTCCAGTCACTGTCACTATTAAGCTTTATGGTGACTTGTCTGTTTGCATTGTGAATTATATTTTTGTTATCTGCTAAAAACCTTGTTTTTGTAAATGCATTTACTTAATTTTTTAAATGTGATTTAGGAGTTATAACATGATTTTTAAAGCTCCATATTGGGTAAAAAAGACCTTGAAGCTCCATATAATCAAGACAGTGGTGCTGGTTGGTGTGGTCAAGAAGTCCCTGTGGTAAGCAATGAAATTGTTAATTTTATTTATCTTCTCTTGCCTCTTTTTATTTACAATCCAAAGCCATGAGGATACAAATTAATTTTTAAGTTAATGAGAATGCATTTGATGTGAGACATAAAGTTTAAATATGTTGTCTAATTAATGTGTAGGAGGAAAGTGTAGGAAAATGTAATGGCTCCACTGCCGCACATCATCAGTCACGCTTTGCTGAGTTCTTCAGGTACTCAACAAATTCATCTCAGAGTAGCACGTGAAATGATATTGTTGGAATATTTTAAAAATATCTTATAATATCTCGAAGAATCAATTTGTAATTATAGTATATTTTAGATTAATTTTAGGATTAGTTTCTATATTACTTGGTTATTATCTCTCATAAGTCTTGTATTCCTTCCTATAAATAGCGATTACTTTTAGTTTTTTTATCAAGTTGGTTAACATGGTGATACTAATTAGCAATAACAATTGAAATGAATAGCTAGATAGATATAAATATTCATTGTATCATTTTTATTTTTTTATTTGAACTCTAAAATTCTCATAATTAATTTAATATGTTGCAAATTTGGCTTCATATAACTTTTAACGCATTTTTTTAGTAAAGAAAAAACTTTTTTTGAAAAAAAAATGTCACTTTTTTTCTCAATACCCTTATCTCAAATTCTGCAAAGTGATTTAAATTTTATTGACTTTTCACTAATTTTTTATTTTAAAATTTTAGTATAGATGAATTGTTGGTGTAGAGCTTGTACATCAACATTTAATTAGGATTCATGACATTGTCACGTAACTCACTCATAACTTCAATTTATAAATAACTGCTAACTTCAATTTATAAATAACTGCAAAATAGTAACTTTCATAGGATATCATTGTAAAACAAGGTTACACTATAGGGGCAAGTGTAACACTGTACTTTCACAGTCGGAAAATGAGACAATTAGGTCCTAACAATAATTCAAAAATGACAATTTGATCCTCGACAATAATTTTCATTTATCTTCCCATGTATGGTCAAAGTATTTTTGTCATTCCTTGCTTATTTGTAGTGAGTCAAACCACAAACCAATCTGAAAAGGTAGGAACTTTGAAAGTTAATGTTTCCTGAAATGATCAATTAGGCTATAATACAACTCCTGTATCTTGGCAAAATAGGTTATTCACAAGTTTTCATATGAATATGTATTTGATAATCAACCTTATTATAAGTGGATAAAAGAAATACATGATGGAAACATTGAAATTTATAGTGTGATAATCATCATTATTTAGTTCTGAATGATCACTATGCACTGATCTACACATCACTTATTGCTTACTCTATTTTCCCTTAAGTATAGAAAGTTGTAGAACTGTTTACTTTTCTGTTGTATATTTCTTGTGGTAGATATAAGATTAAATGGAAGATATAATCCAATAATCAAAGATAATGATAATCCAACAATGACTTTAGGTCTAACTTTTAACAAAGATTTAAATTTAAATGGTTTGTCTTTAGACATGACTTTGCTACGCCTACGTGTGAATTAGCAACTCTTCTATGTTGGCTAGAGATACAATGGCTCCTTTTTCTTACCCGATGTCTGCAAATTTTTATTTTTTTTTAAATTGTGACACTATTTGTGTGATTTGGATGCGAGCAAAAATATTATACTATTTAGTTTGCCATGTCTAAGTTCACTCCTTTTTAACATTCTATAATAGGGTAAAATATGAACACTGACACAAACACTTGAAACGACACTAATATTAGAAATAATTTGAGAAAATGGAATAATGGGATATAACCACGTGTTGGTGTGAGACACCAACTGGTGTCAAACACCGAACACGCCTTATATTGTGTTAAAACAAATCTGGTTTGTTTATGCAGGACTTTAATTGGATTGTTCCTAGTTATGCTAATATGATAGTATTGTATTTTCATGGATTATGCTACATTTTAATTTTATTCTGTTAGTTTTTTTGTTTTTTGTTTTGTTACACATCAAATTGAAACAGTTGAAAATGATCTGACTGTAATATACCTTTCGAAAATTTGGTTACTGATATAGCTCATTGATGTTGTTTAATCTGTGCATCAAATTTCGTCTAGTACATCATGTCTTATTTTGTGTGTGTAAAGCAAGTAATAGAAATATGTAATTAATTATAAATTTTTCATTATGCTTTGAGGAATTGTTTCACATATCTACACATACTTGTAAAGGAAACAACAACCTTTGGTATTTTGATCAATTATTATTGTCACCTAGGTCAAATGAATTTTGCATTTTCTGTATTGGCCAAGATTCTTAGGATGTGTTTTCAGCCCAATACAGTAATCTTCAATACGCTTATCAGAGGTCTATGTCTTAATAATAAGGTTCACCAAGCGCTGTACTTTCACGACCATGTCGTTGCCCGTGGATTTAAGTTGAACCAAGTTAGTTACGGGATATTGAAACAAGAGCTGCCTTGCAAATGCTGAGACTAATTGATGGGAAATCGGTCAAGGTTGATAAGGTAATGTACATCACAATCATCGATAGTTTGTGAAAAGATAAACTTGTATCTGATTCTTGTAGATTGTATGATGAAATGATTGCAAAAAGAGTATCTCCTAATGTTATCACATTCACAGACTGTTATTTATGGTTTTTGTTTAGTTGGGAAATTTAAAGAGGCAAATTGGATTTTTAAATGAAATGGTATTGAGAAAAATCAATGCAAATGTTTATATTTTTAGTGTATTGCTCAATGCTGTATGCAAGGAAGGAAACGTGAAAGAAGCTAAAAAGGTGTTAGCTGTGATGGTTAAACATGGTGTGGAACCAAATGAAGTTACTTATAGGTCATTAATGAATGAGTATTGCCTAGTTATGAAGTGATCAAGGCCAAAGTTATATTCAATACTATGGACCAAAGAGGAGTGATGCCCCATGTTCATTGCTTTACTGTGTTGATTAATGGGTTGTGTAAGACAAATGATGGACGAAGCCATGAATCTCTTCAAGGAAATGCAAAGAAAGGTTATTCCTAATATTGCAACTTACAATTCTCTTATTGATGGTTTTTGCAAATCAGGGATAATGTCTCATGCTTGGAAGCTTCTTGATGAGATGCATGATAGAGGTCAACCTGCCAATGTAATCACTTACAATTCTTTATTGCATGCTTTATGTAAAAACTGTCACGTTGACAAGGTAAATTGCATTGGTCAAGAAAATTAAAAACCAAGGAATTCAATCAAATATGCACACATACAATATACTTATGTATGGATTTTGCAAAGAAGGAAGACTTAAGAATGCACAAGAGATCTTTCACGATCTTTGGATTTAAAGACTTTTAGAAGGCTTGTTTGATGAAACCGAGGCCCTGCTGTCAAAAATGGAAGACAATGGTTGTATTCCTAATGCTGTAAATTATGAAATAATTATTGTTGCTCTCTTTGAAAATGATGAGAATGATAAGGCAGAGAGACTTCTACATAAAATGATTTCTTGAGGTCATGACTATTTAAGGTGATTTCTTCTTACATATTAGCTTTGAATTTTGATGACAATGATCTAATCTTTATTATTTGTTTATCTATTTACATATAAAAAGGATGATGGACTACATACTGAGTTCACTATCTCTGTAGATTTAATTAAACTCACTATCTCAGAATT
This sequence comes from Cicer bijugum, assembly GCA_037974875.1. Lineage (NCBI taxonomy): Eukaryota > Viridiplantae > Streptophyta > Magnoliopsida > Fabales > Fabaceae > Cicer > Cicer bijugum. The sequence continues at coordinate 457,712 of JBBPBT010000770.1, read as the reverse complement.
AATTAAACTCACTATCTCCTGGATAATATAAAAATACCAATGGCTGATTTGTTTTTTATTATTGAATTAATTATGTTTTTTTCTTAATGTACTGTCAATTTTCATTGGATGGTTGTAAGCATTTTTTAACTTCATTGGTCATTCTTTGTGTTTAAATCACAAACCAAAGTGAAATGTGATTTGAATATTTGATTCTAAGGTGAAGTAAAGACTAAAAGTGAATAACATGATATTACATGGATAGAATCTACTTTTTTTATGGACTAAAATTGCATTCACACTATATTGTAGGGACTAAAAATAATATTAAGACTAATTTTTATTTACATAAAATGTAAATTACCAGCAATAAGAAATACAAAATGTTTGTAGTTATTTAAAAGGTTAAATCACAATTTTAGTTCTTGAAAGTATAAGTTGTTATTACTTTGGTCCATGACTGAGTCAAAAATTCAAAGTAGTTATTGAATCTTCAAAATAATTCTTAAAAGATACAACTTGTTATCCTAAAAATCTTTAGAAACTACAACTTAATATCAAAATAGCCACTTACTATTATATAGACTAAACTGGTGACGTTTTGATGATTTGAGAAATAATTTAAATTTTTGACTAAACTAGAGATCAAAATGACAATTCTACGGACTTTTAGGGATTGAATTGATGGTTCACCCTTATTTAAAAATGTTGAAGTGTACAAAACTTGCTAAAGTTAAATTAATAATTGGATTGACTAGCAATATATGGCTTGGCCAATTTAAAGAAGCAATTGCTGTTGAAAGACATCAAACCAAATATTTATACTTTTAATAGACACATTTTTAATAAAGGCTACAATTTAACAATCATGACATATAATATTATGATCAATGGTCTTTGTTTATAGTTACATATATAAAGGATGTTAGACTACACAGTGAGCTCATTGTCACTTTAGTTTTACAAAAAGCAAAATTAGAATCTCTTTTACAATTTTTTTTTGTACTATTCAAATATAAATCTTCAAGCCTTCAACCAAATTAGATTAAAATAAACTAACACATGACAGTACCAAGAAACTGTAAAATATCTTAATGATATGAAGTTGTTATAATAATAACACAATAAGTCATTATCTTCAATAGTACAATGTATTGAATGTAGCATCTATCAAATACCTTATTCTTGCTTCACAACTTTAAAGGAAGCAAGTAAGAATTCCCATCAAGGCCTTTTGCATAATAATTTGCAAAAATTTCTTTCAGAGTAACATCCTTATAGATTGGAGGGTTTTCTTCCGATAACAATTCCTTTATTGGAACATAAACCTTTGATGTGCATTCAGATATACTAAAATTCATAAAGAAACTTGCTATTGAAATTCTAGGACCTAAAGTTCTTGACAAGACCCTGTGATAAACACTCATGAACATGTCATTCGTCAAAAGTTGCACAAATAACAACAAACTCGATGAATATATGAGCATAAAATTGTGTTAATTGAAGTCCTAAATCTCTAAGTTTTGTTCACTTTGGATTATATCTTAATGATTCATTTGAAAGTAACTTCGTAAGAATGACATATCTTGCATCCTGTTGTTTTGTCAAACCTTTGAAATTGAGAATTGTATCTATGCCTGCTGCACCAAACCACAATTGTAGAGATCCAACTTTGAACTATCCAAATTTTAAACTTTGATAATTTATCCATTTTTGCATTCAAAATTTTCTTTCTTTTGATCTTTATGAGGTCTATACATCTTAAACTTATTTAATGCTAAACATAAACTATTATTTGAAAAGCATCATTTCCACGAATAAGTCATTTTTATCTCAAGACCATTTATGTTTAGAAAATACAATAAGTTACTTGTAGAATATCTTCAATGTTTTCAACAAGAGCTCCTTGCACTAGAGGAACATTAATCCATTGATTCTCATGAAGAACTTGAAGACCACCTATCTGATCTTGAAGAAGTATTGTCATGAAGTCACAACAGTGTGTTTTGCAATTCCCATAATTAATTTTGGTTCAGGACATTGTGGATAGTATTGTTCCGTTATATAAACTGCTTCAGCACAACCCATTTCATTAAGGTACGAAGGATTCAAGCCAAGAGCTTGTGACAATAACTCAAAGATTGTAGCACCTAATGCTTTTACTTCCTTTGAATATTCAGCCTAAATATCTCTACAAATACACAATTATTTCAACAAAAACAAAAGTAAAAACACACTACTCGGACAACAATAATTATGATCACCGGACGAGGATCGGTTACGTGAATTAAAAGATGTATCAATGTTCTATTGTAACTTATGATCAATGACAAACAATGTTCTTTAGAATGCCATGTCGGCAAGTCAGACATTGACACTTCTTAGCCACTCTTTAGTCACTGATAGTTATTATCAGACGGGTCGGATAAGTGAATTAAAAGATTTCACAATTTTCTTTCATAACTCTAAATTATTTTTAATTGTTTGACCAATTAAGAATCCAATAAAAAATGTGATAAAATAATTTTTCATACACAAAAATCCGTGTTCTAATCTATAACAAAACAACCAAGAACTCCAGGTTTTTTTTTATTTAATTTATTGCATATAAAAATAATCAGCAAGACTTGTATTAAAAACATGGTTTTAATTTTGGCGCACCGATTAGAGATATAAAATTAGTTATAAGTTAGTTACTTTAGTCAGATGTTAGCTTCAAATTAGTTAATCTTGTTAAAAAATAAGTTGTTCTAATTGAGTATATAAGCTTCATTATAAATATTATTGTAATCATTTTTCTCATTTGATCAATATAAAAGTTATCTTCATTTTTTTATCTTTCATGACCTGGTACCAAGATTTTGGCATATTCTATTACTATCAATATAATTTTTTTTACACTATCAACAAATCAAACCAATGATATGCGTGACTTTGAAAGTAGTTAGGATTAAAATTAAACATTTTAAATGATACGAAAATTACGATTCACTACAACAACAAAAAAAAAACTTTATTACTTTCCTTTTCCTTTCCCTGTTTTCCTGCTACCGTCCCTGTTTTCATGCTTATCTTATTTTCCATTATCCATCCTTTCGTTTATTTATTTTTATTTTATTTAGTCTAACAATAGCATTAATTTAGCCATTTGAATACTCAACAAAAAAGATCAGTCCCTCGTTTCCTTACTTGTATCAGCTTGTTTGATTGAGTTGCCAAAACAGTAATATCCAAAACTTAAGTTTGCCTATTTATTGAAACAAAAAAATTAAAAATTGAGGAATTTGGAGAGATCAGAAAAGCAATCACAAGATAAAAATTGGGAGATTTTCATTTCTTACTTTTTCTGTTTCTAAAAAACAATAGAAAGAGAGAGTGTTACCACAGAGAAAAATAGAAGGAAGATCTATCATCAATTCCATCAACCCAACCCATAGCCTTCAAGCCAATTCTAACAACAAGCGACAACTAGTACATTCACACACCACTGCACATCGGAAAAAGGTATTTTTTCATTTTTCTACTTGCTCTCTTGTTCAAAGCTGTATAAGATTGAAGGTTGAAATTTTGTTTTGTTAGATGTGAATGAATTTTGGTTGTGATTATCTTAATGTGTGGTTAGTATTTTTTTTTTTTTGAGTAATTTCTGATGAATGAAATCTGCTTGTTGCTACCTTTTGAAACTTGCTTTGGCCAAGCCTTTTAAAATTTGCTTGTTTTGCTAGTCTGATACATCGTAATATGCTTTCTCTATATTCACGCCAGACCGCCAACTGTTTCACATTAACTATTTAGTTGTATTACATTTAATAATAATAATAATAATAATAATAATAATAATAATCTTATTAAATATAGATTTATTTAGTAATAACTGTGTGATGAATGAACTTTTTCTTCTTGTTCCCAATATATTTATTCATTTATTTCATTTAATCATAATTATTCTAATTAATATAAGTAATTATGGATATAATTAAATGACAATAAATATAATTTATTTCATATTATAATAAATTTTTCTTTTTTGGATGGTGATATTTAATATTAAAATAATTTTATTTCTTCACTTATTAAATTAAAAAAATATTTTAAAAAAGGATTACATTTGTAATTAGTTATAAAATATTTTTTGGATTAAGTTAAAGTTCATATATTTTTCTTTTTGTTATTTTATCCTCGTATTTATTACTAATTTTATTTCGAAAAAATCATTTAAACTTATTTAATATTTAGTATCATTTTTTTAAAATAAAATAATAACAAATATTTCATTAAAAATTAATTAGATGTGACATCTTTTTAATCTTTGAATTATTAGAACACAAATTGTGACAACTTGATGGTTCTAAATTTCATATTCACAAATAAATTAATAAACTAAAAATCATAAACAAATTAATCATAAAATTATTTAAAGTTAATTAAAAATGACATTTTAATCCCTGAGTTGCATAATACAAATTATATATTTTGATAGTTTTAAAATTTATTTTTATAAATAAATAGATCTAAAATCAACTTTTTAAAATTTAATTAATTAGATGTGTTTATTTTAATTTTGGAGTTGTTAAGACACAAGTTAAACATTTTGTTGGTTTTAAAACTCAAATTTTTAAAAATAAAAAAAATATTCTTAAGAGGATTAAATTAGATGTGACTTCTTTTTTTACTACTTGAGTTTTGAGACACGAGTTGTACAATTCGATCGTCTTAAAACTCATTTAAAAATAATTATTAAAATCAAGCAAGCTTTTTTTTATGCTCGCCAAAATCAATTTTTTTTAATAACAAAAATACAATTTATTTAAAAGGAATCAACACATCCACATTTTCTATCAAGAACTACGTAGCTTTGATTTCTCCATCGCACCGGGAGTTACGTAGGAGCAACATCACACTCTTGTCAAGCACAATAATAAAAACTTTTTTCTTTTCTTTCACTCTTTTTTTTTAACATATTTTTTATCTCAAAAATCACAATCATAAAAAAAAACAATTTATATTCATATTTAATAATAAAAAAATAAGTATATTTAAGTTGATATAATTTTGCATAATTAATTATAGGTAACCGTATTTTAACGGATGTCGTAAGGTGCTAATACTTTAGCTACACATAATCGACTCTCCGAACTCAAAATCTGGTATCAAAGACCATTATTTTTTCGATCTTTAAGGGTTTTTCAATATTTTCCCTATATAAAAAAATAAATTTTAGTGGCAACTCCATTGTATTAGAGAAAAACTCGAAATTTTAGGCTGCGATAGCTGACGACACCACTAGGGACATTTAGAGAGTCAAACCTAAAAAATTAATTGTGCATAATTTTTTTTTAACTTTTTTTTTATGTTTGTTTGTTTTTCATTTTCTTTATGTGTTTATTATTTCTTAATAAGTATTAGCTGACATTATAATATTCTTTTCAGCTAACAGATCATTTTTATCTTATTTTATTTTATTTATCTATTTATTTTGTATACGTATATATGTTTTGTTAGTATTATGGATTTATTGAATTATGCTTATTCAACACCTAAGTTTTGTTAGTAATATGAGTGGAACCTTATACCCGGGTTTGAACAAAGCTTAAGTTTAGATTTGAGATTGCGTAGTGGTAGCCTTCTGGATGTCCATCCTGTTTGGTTAGTGTAACACCCCGATTTTCAAAGCGAGAGTGTATTATTATTATTTTTTTTTTCAAAACCAATTCATAAAACAAAGAAATAAATAAGGAAAATACCTTTGGAAAATACCTTCACTCCCGTCTGACAGTTAATCATTTCGAAGATCTTCTCCACTTCTTGGATCCATTGATCCGCTTTCTCTGAATTCTCATCCCCCTTAAACCTGGGAGGATTGTAACGACGAAAGTCTTCTAATCCTCTTGACTCTGCAGCACGAATCTCTTTTTCCCTCTTTTCAAGATCACGTTGAGTCTTGGCAGCAGTCTGTGCAACAACAGAAGCAACCATGTTATTCATAGCCTCCGCCATTCGATCATCCCTATTAGCATTGGCTCTTGGAACGTCATTCCTTCTTGGCGGCATGGTTTTCCTATAAAACCAACATCAAGTAGAGTCTTAACACTACAAATAATTCCAAAACTAACTTCCGACCACATCAACACATAATAATTATTTGGACCTGACAACTCTAACCACCTAAACTGACGCATGATCAGATAACAACTCCCAACCTACAGGTTGACCTACAATCTATAACCAAAACTCCACATCCCCAAAGAAATCTAAACCAAAGCTCTGATACCACAATGTAACACCCCGATTTTCAAAGCGAGAATGTAATATTATTTTTTTTTTTAAAAAAAACCAATTCATAAAACAAATAAATAAATAAGGAAAATACCTTTGGATAAATATTTAGGTCATAACACCCCGACAATTAAGTCAATATAATTTACAAGCAGCGAAATAGTTTTTGAAATATGAATCCAAAGTATTTACACCTCAAAAAGTGGTACATGGAACCCTTCGAAAATAAACTGTAATACTGACAATATTAGTATAGGTACAGTCTTCCAATTTAAAATAAACCCAATCCAAAAGAAGACATCTAGTCCCTATACGTCAACCTAATCTGATCATTCCACAAAAACTATACATCATGAGTGATCTTCACGCACCCCGCAAGATCCTCCTAACATAGCTCCAGCCAGGTGTTTCTAACTACATCCCCATCCACAGGGTACGGACCGGTAGGATGGTCCTGGTTCTCATATGAGGGCAAAGACCAGATTTCCACAATAGTTGTAAAGGGTCACCAACCGAAATTAACAATTAACACATAACATTTAAGTTTTTAAATGCCCAAAATAACCTTTCAACTTAGCATGCACCTTAAAAGGGTTTCCATATGCAAAACATTCATATAATACTTGCCAGGTAAAATGAAATCAAATAAGGTTTTTAATCAATCAAGTAATGAATCAACTGACCAACCAATGGATGAAACAACTGAGCAATCGATTGTCTGGCTCAGAATAAAAGTTTTTACTAAGCAAATCGATTGGGAAATCGATTTCTTAAAGGTTTTTAGTGAAACGTGTATTTTGGGTTTAAATCAAACGATGGGAAATCGATTTTCTTAAGTAGCTGAGCCCCTGTAACTTGCCAAATCGACTGACAAATCGATTTCTTAAATAGTTGAGCCCCTGTAACTTGCCAAATCGATTGACAAATCGATTTCTTAAATAGTTGAGCCCCTGTAACTTGCAAAATCGATTGGCAAATCAATTTCTTAAATAGTTGAGCCCCTATAACTTGCCAAATCGATTGTGTTCAATATCTTTTAACAGAATCGATTGGGAAATGGATTTTCCTGAAGTATTTCCAAAACTACATAACTGAATCGATCCCCATTACTCACAATTCCAAAACATAACACTTATCACTTACAACACAATCACTACAACCTCATGAGCTTCGAAATAGTTTGACAATCAAACATGCTATCACACAATTCCAAAACATAACACTTAGCACTTATAACACAATCACTACAACATCATGAGCTTCGAAATAGTTTTGCAATCAAACATGCTATCACACAATTCCTAAACATAACACTTAACACTTATAACACAATCACTACTATATCATGAGTTTCGAAATAGTTTTGCAATCAAACATACTATCACACAATTCCAAAACATCCACACTTGACAATTAAAACCCAATTACCACGACAACTTAAGTTCAAACACTCAATCATAATCTTGAATCAAACACGACTCACGTGCCAAGCACCCTAATGCAATGCATATATGCCAAAACGCATGGACTCGAAATTCAAATCAAACTCTTTAGGAGTAGAAAATCGTAATTGTACAGTCTCTCACAGACTAGCACTTATTACCAAGGTGCCACCTATTAATTTTTAGCCTATCACAAGTCTTAAACCTCAATTCCAAACAAAACTCTCCGCGAGAGGCATAAATCCTAAACGTACAATTTCTCACGAATGAACACGAGTGTAGTCTCTCATGGACAAACACAATTTACCAGGGTGTAATCTCTCATGGACAAACACCTGTGCAGTCTCTCACGGACAAACACAATTTACTAGGGTGTAGTCTCTCACGAACAAACACCTGTGCAGTCTCTCACGCACAAACACAATTTACCAGGGTGTAGTCTCTCACGGACAAACACTTGTGCAGTCTCTCATGGACAAACACAATTTACCTGGGTGTAGTCTCTCACGGACAAACACCTGTGCAGTCTCTCACGGACAAACACAATTTACCAAGGTGTAGTCTCTCACAGACAAACACCTGTGCAGTCTCTCACAGACAAACACATGTGCAGTCTCTCACGGACAAACACAATTTAACTGGGTGTAGTCTCTCACGGACAAACACCTGTGCAGTCTCTCACGGACAAACACAATTTACTTGGGTGTAGTCTCTCACGGACAAACACTTGTGCAATCTCTCACGGACAAACACAATTAAGTAAAGGCAGATATTAAAAGATTCCCCATTTTTAATACCCATTTAACTCTTACAATTCGAACGACAATCATTAAGTAAACGTAGACATTGAGAGATTCCCCATTCTTAATGCTCATTTAACACTACCGATTTCCACTACAAACATTAAGTAAACTGAGATATTAAAAGATTCCCCATTTTTAATACTCGTTGAACTCTAATGATTTTCACAACAAACATTAAGTAAACCGAGATATTAAAAGATTCCCCATTTTTAATACTCGTTTAACTCTAATGATTTTCACAACAAACATTAAGTTAACAAAGATATTAAGAGATTCTCCATTCTTAATACTCATTTAACTTAAATGATTTTCACTGCAAACATTAAGTAAATAGAGGTATTAAAAAATTCCCCATTTTTAATACTCGTTTAACTCTAATGGTTTTCAAATTCCACACAAAACATACTCAAACATATTATCAAATTCAATCCACAATTCACACCAATTCACATCAATTCATTTTTCCACAAAAATCCAACCAAACACATCTCAAATTTCATAAGTATCAATTATGAACACGTCAAATACGACAAACACAAATCATCACAACCCACCACTCAAACACATCAAATTTCATTTCCTCAAAATCATACATAAATGAGTTAAATTCATTTTCCACAAAACAGTCATCAATATCACCAAAACCCAACTCTAAGATTTTACCCATAAAAGCCTTAGATTCATTTTCCCCCAAATCAACACTTCAACCCTAACAAAATCCTTTTACACACAACCACATATAAGTCCCTAAATGCAAACTAAAAGTTTGGAAGGAGCCCTTACCTTCGCGTTAGCTTTAACGTGCGATTACGGTACCGCGAGTAAATCCGTAAAATCTCCGCTGGCGACGTCGCTTTCGAAGTTAGTTCACTAGCACCGTAACATGGTGGTGAGCAACTTTCCCTTCTATCCCTTCGCGAAACGAAGCTTAGGTCTAGATGAAACACGGGAGATTGTGTTTGACGGTTTTAAAATCCCTAACACCGTTTTTCTTCGTTTTCGAATCAACGAGGAAGTATGAAGCTGAGAAATCCTTGCTTTCTTACTCACTAAGCCTTGGGTTTATTTTCTTCAACTAAAGGAAGCCAAGAAAACAAAAATGGAAGAAGAAGGGAGGAGGGGGTTTCTCGCGCGCAGGGAGTGAGAGGATGAAGCTTTTCTGTTTTCTTTCTTTTCTTTTTCTTTCCTTTCCTTTTCTTCTCTTTCTCCTTCCTTTTCTTTTCACTCCAAACTAATATATATATATTTATATATATTAATTATTTTTAACAAATATCTCCAAATATCTAGATATTTATTAAAATTACCATTTCACCCATAAACTCTCCAAACCACTTTTTGTTAAAATATCTACTATCGTCGCAACTCAATTGACAGGTACAATTTTTAGCAAACTCAAGATATTTTTAACAAAACTCCCCAGAATTAAATTCTTCGTAAAAGATTCATCGCAGTTAATTTAATTTATTTATCGACGAACAATTTTAATCGGGGTATCAAAATATATTTTTGGGCATTTAAGCTCACAAAATATTAATAACTTGGCTAAAAAGCCTCCGAGTTCAATACCCAAAATACACTAAAATACATAAAATATAATTTAATATTATGGGTCTTACAGTTAGCATGAATATCTCACCTATAGTTTGATCCTATTGAGGTTATTGTCACTCCAAATAATTTACCTATTGTTGTTGACAATATTCCAAAATAGGATTATTGGCTCTAGGAACCGTGTTTAGAACCATAGAGCCTCCGTTGTGAGAATTTCACTACATAAGCCAATAGACCCTTTCATTATAAGAATATCCATAAAAACCAAAAAATTATCTCATATATTCAAGACTTTATATATATTAGTTTCATTCATATCTCATGACATTTTTTTCTCTCTTTCTAAGGAAAAAAATAAAACATAATAGCATTTTGTATAAATTTTCAGGATTTTTGGGGAATCATACAAACCTTAGTCATGTGTTATTTAAGTGGACAATGGGATAGGAAAAAAGAAAAACTTTGCTTTTAAAGTTCAAGCAACCTGATTTGAAAAGTTTAAGAGAGACCAACAATCAAATGAAAACTATAAAACGTGATAGTTTCTTTCATAAATATGGAAAAATCCTAAATCTCATGGCTGTGAATGTGCAAACAGGGGCCCTCACGACATTGGCTCAGTATTACAATCCTCTCTTAAGGTGTTTCACTTTTCAAGATTGTCAGTTGGCCCCGACATTAGTGGAATTTGAACGAATATTGGGTTACTCCCAGAGAGAGGAAATCCTTATCGATATACTGGGCAACCACCAAATTTGGACACAATTGCTGAAGTGTTGAAGATCGACATAAGAGAGTTGACAAGTATAAAAAAGGAAAATAAAAAGGGCTATTAATGGGTTTTCAAGAAAATATGTAGAGCAAAAGTGTCAAGATTTAGCCATTAAAAAAGAATGGAGTACTTTTATAGATGTTTTGGCTTTCATTATGTATGGTATTGTTTTATTCCCAAACCTTGATAACTTTGTAGATTTTGCTGCCAGCAGTGTCTTCTTAGTTGTTAACAAAGATGAACAAAATCCAGTTCTTGCGGTTCTTGCTGATGTATACTACTCTCTGCATATGCGACACGAGAAGAAGGGGGGGGGATCAATTTTGTGTTGTGTTCCAATGTTGTATACTTGGTTTGTGTCTCACATGTTCAAGAAAGGGTATGATGTTGGGGTTAAGAGTAATTGTGAATGGGCTCAGAGTATAGCTAGCCTTACTGGGAATACAATTTCATGGTACCATAGAGAATAAGGGGTGGAAGAGGTAATATGTCAATGTGGAGATTTTCCAAATGTACCTCTCATGGGAATGAAAAGGATGTATTAATTACAATCCAATGATAGCTCGGAGACAACTTGGCTACCCCATATTGGATAAACCAGATGATAAGTCATTGGAAGCTTTTGTTTTGCACAATACGGGTATAGTAGACCCACTAATGTTGAGAAGGATAAGTCGAGCTCGGGAGTTGATCATTAGAAAAGGAAAAGTATTCGGATGTAGAAGTTGTAGCACAAAAGAACCTTATCAACAATGGGTAAAGAAAAGAGTCCAAGAAATCAAGTTGCCTTCCACAGTACACCCTCAAATGACTAGGAAATGCCTGAACTTACCCTTGTTACAAATGAAGTAATAGAAGATCTCAAAGCATCATTGTTAAAATCTGAAGAGGAGAAGAAAGAGCTACAATCAATGTTATAAAAAGTCTCCCAAGAGAATGAGAACTTACGATCAGAAAACACATGTAAGAGTCAATTTATCAAAAGAAGCAACAAGAGGATGGAAATTAAAAAAGAAAATAAACTTGACATACAAGATTATTTGAGAGGCACAAATGAAAGGAATGCAACTATTGAAAAAGTCTATATGTGGAAGCAGTAGTGGACAAAATCATCAAGCTCTGTGAAGAACATAAAAAGGGAGTTTGAAGATTTAAAAAAACAACTGAAAGAAATGGTAGCTAAATACGAGAGTCAAGTAAGGAATGAGAGGCAACAGAAGGAAGAAATTGAAGAATTACCCTCAAAACACCAAGATGCACTAAAAACAGAAATGGAAACTTCTAGTGAGTTGAAGAATTACATTGATTATCAAGAGGATATCTATAACGATTTAAATGATGAAACCATATATTGGGAGGAGGGTTTCATGGTGTTTCTTGGACAATTGAAGAATCAAGAGATTTATAAAGAGTTGGAAGATAAAGGAAAACATTAGAAAGATTGCTTTTCAAAATTGGCAATGCTAGCTAATCAAGCAATCATAAAAATTCCAAAACACTTAAGAGAGATTGATGCAATAATGCACCCACTCAATACTCCAATCAAAATCAACAAGTTCGTTGAATATTGCAAACATTTAGTAGAAGAATTGGAGGAAAGGATTGGTTGTCCTATTGAAAGAGATGATTGAAATACCATAGTCGATGTAGTTTTTAGTTTAAATGCAATGTACTTTTTTTCTCATCAATGAAGAATTTGCTGTTTTGTTTATCGATTCCCATATTTCTTCTTCACTAATAATTCGCGTTCATTAAAATTTACGTAAGACTTATGATTCCCCAGCATCCAAAAAAAAAAAAAAGATAATAATTGCGTTTTCATTCCATTCATGTTTAATACATACTCATAATTTTTTTTTATAAAAAAAAATTGAAAAAATGAATAAATCTATTTTCCCGACACCCTTATCGAACTCGTGCAAACATAAAGATCATGGAAGAACTTGAGCAAAATCAAAAAGTGATGAGAGTGGATGTCAACCAATTGAAGGACAAAGTTGATCAAATCTTAGAAGCTATACAGGCTTTATCAAGGAAAGGGAATACATATGAGAATCCTCTAACTACAAATGAAGAACACCAAACCACTCCTTCTCTCGCACCAGGCTTTACGCCGACTACACAACAACTTCATACAACAACTATGCAATTTCCTATGTACGGACTCCCATTCGGTTATACTCCACCTTTAGTCATCAAACCCCTTCCAAGATATCAATTTTCTCCTTGTTATTAAACTCTAAAGCACATAGAAGAGCACTGATGAAAGTTTTAAATGAAGCCCATGTTACTCACGATATCATTGTCGATCAGTTTGATGGAGTTGTCGGTAACATCACTGCTAGTAGTTGCCGGAGTTTTAGCGATAATGAATTACCAGCTGAAGGGAGAGAGCATAATAAAGCACTGCACATCTCTGTGAGGTGTCACGATCATATTCTTGCACGAGTGCTAGTAGATAACGGTTCATCATTAAATGTCATGCCTAAATCAACATTATCAAAAGTATTTGTTGAGGGAGCGTGTTTGAAGCCTAGTGCTTTGGTGGTTAAAGCGTTTGATGGATCTAGAAGACAAGTTGTTGGTGAGATTGACCTGCCGACTCAAATCGGACCCCATATCTTTGGGATAACCTTCCAAGTGATGGATATTAAAATGGCGTACAATTTTCTTTTAGGGAGACTATGGATTCATGCTGCTAAAGCAGTGACATCGACCCTCCATCAAAAGCTAAACTTTATAGTGAACAATAAGCTGGTAAAGACTTCCTTTCAAACATTAGAAATTGCCAATGGTCTTCATCGGTGACAGATATCGTTTAAAAGAACCGAAACTATCTACCATATCATTGAAGTCTACCCAATCCATGTTAGAAGAAGGAGTTTTTGTTAATTTGGGGAAGTTGATAGAAATATAAGAAAAAAACAATAGGTACGGGTTGGGATATGTACCTACTCAAGCTGATAAAGAAAAGGATGTGAAGGGAAAAAGAGTAAATTGGGTACCGAATTCACAAAAGAATCATATTTGTGACATTCACCAAACTTTTCAAAGCGCCGAAATAATATATGCTCATCAAGTGGCTTTTACGGAAGAGGATCATGTTGATGATGATACCTTCAAATTGGTGTACCCTTGTCCTCTAAGCACCAGTCTCAACAATTGGAAGGTCATCGAGTTTCCCGTGTTTGTTAATTCATGTTCAAAGTAATTATGTATTTTTAACTCCTTTTGCTCTATCCAAGGCTATAAGGATAACTAATTAGGGCATATGTATTTCAATTTTGGACTTATTATCAATAAATGATTTTTGAATTCTCCAACTGATTTTGTTTTTATCTCTTCTTTTTTTGGCAATCCTTATTCATATTTTTTTTTTCTTTTTCTTCTTAATTTAAACAATGTAGAGTCAAAAATGAATATGTTGAAAATAGCAGCGCTAGAATCCTTTCTTGTAATTTAGAACGCCCAATTAATCAAGTTGATGAAGATTATGAAGACAATTGTGATCCTCCCCCATAACTAGAAAGCTTAATTGAACAAGAAGCTAAGATAATCCAACCCTATTAAGAACCTATTGAGGTGATCAACTTAGGGAATGGACATGATAAGAAAGAAGTTAAAATTGGTATGTCTATGAAAAAAAGTGAACGAGAAAAGCTGGTTAAACTTTTATTTGATTATGTGAATGTCTTTGCATGGTCATATCAGGATATGCCTGAATATGCTCCAATTGAACAAAAATTGAGGAGGATGAGACCTAACATGTCACTTAAAATTAGAGAAGAGGTCAAGAAGCAATTTGATGCTGGTTTCTTAGCAGTAGCAAAATATCCTCAATGGGTGGCTAATATTGTACCAGTTCCAAAGAAAGATGGAAAGGTTCGAATGTGTGTTGACTATCGGGATTTAAATAAAACTAGTCCTAAAGACGATTTTCCTCTGCCTCATATTGATGTCCTAGTGGATAGCACTACTCAATACTCTTTTTTCTCCTTCATGGATGGTTTCTCAGGGTATAATCAAATCAAGATGGCTCCCGAAGATATGGAGAAAACTATATTCATCACACCATGGGGGACTTTATGCTATAAAGTGATGTCATTTGGATTGAAGAATGCCAGGGTAACCTATCGAAGAGCAATGGTAACTTTGTTTCATGACACGATGCATAAGGAAATAAAGGTTTACGTGGATGATATGATTGCAAAATCTCGGACTGAAGAAGACCACGTTGTTAACTTTCAAAAGTTGTTTGAGCGATTATGGAAGTTCAAATTCCGTTTAAACCCTGCTAAATGAATTGTTGGTGTAAGATCAGGCAAATTACTTGGGTTTATTGTTAGTCAAAATGGGATATAATTGGACCCAGATAAAGTAAGAGTAATACAAGAAATGTCAGCTCCACGCACGGAAAAAGAAGTTTGTGGCTTTTTGGGTAAATTGAATTACATTGTGAGGTTTATATCGCATCTAACCGCTACATGCAAGCCGATTTTCAAATTGTTGCGCAAAGACCAAAAGGTTGGATGGAATGAGAATTGTCAAAAAACTTTCGAAAAGATTAAGCAGTACTTATCAAAACCTCTCGTCTTAGTACCTCTTTTTCTTGGGAAACCGCTTATTATGTACTTAACAGTACTTGAGGAGTCAATGGGCTGTGTACTGGGACAACATGACGGATCTGGTAGGAAAAAATATGTTATTTATTATTTGAGCAAAATGTTCACCAATTGTGAAACAAGGTATTCACTGCTTGAACGAACATGTTACGCATTGGCATGAGCAGCTCGTCAGTTGAGGCAATACATGTTATGTCATACAACTTGGTTGGTGTCTAAAATGGGCCTAATTAAGTACATCTTTGAGAAACCTGCTCTTACTGGAAGGATTGCCCATTGGCAGATGTTGTTACCATAATACAATTTGGTATATGTTACACAAAAATCTATCAAAGGAAACGCACTAGCAGAGTATTTGGTCCAACAATCGGTAGAAGATTATCAATCAATGCAATGTGAATTCCCTGATGAAGGCATAATGACTTTATTTGAAGAGACCAAATAATCTAATAAAAAAAAGACGTTGGTGTTTGATGGTGCCTCTAATGCGTTAGGGCATGGAATTGGAGCCATTTTGATTTCCCAGAGAACCAGTTCACTCCATTTACGACTAGGTTGTGTTTTGATTGTATAAACAATATTGCAGAATTTGAGGCATGTGTTATGGGCATTAAAGCAACTATCGAATCAAATGTAAAATTTCTTGAGGTATATGGAGACTCATTGTTGGTCATCTCCATCAGACGAAAGGAGAGTGGGAAACGCGAGATTCCAAACTGATTCCGTATCACACCTATTTCAAAGAATTGACATAACACTTTGAGAAGATTACTTTTCACCATATCCCTCGAGAAGAAAACTAATTAGCTGACGCCTTGGCCACTTTGTTGTCAATGTTCAAAATAGCCACTAATCAAGACGTTTCGGTTATAAAAATTCAACTAAGAGATAAACCTACATATTGCTTATCAATAGAAGAAGAGTTTGATGGCAAGCCGTGGTTTTATTACATCAAATCATATGTTAAGAATAAGGAATATTCATTGGGTATTTCAGAGAACGACAAAAGGGTTTTAAGGAGGTTATCGATGAACTGCTTCTTAAATGGGGATGTACTTTATATGAGAAATTATGATATGGTTCTCCTCAGATGTGTAGATAAAGCAGAAGTATAGAAAATCATCCAAAAGGTTCACAAAGGTTCTTTTGGAACTCATGCAAATGGGCACACAATGGAAAGAAAAACCTTAAAGGTTGGCTACTATTGGTTGACCATGGAATCTGATTGCTTTAGTCACCTGAAGAAATATCATAAATGTCAAATTTATGCTGATAAAGTACATGTACCACCCACCTTTTTGAATGTTTTAACATCACCATGGCCATTTTCAATGTGGGGAATGAATGTTATTGGACTCATCGAGCCTAAGGCTTCAGATGGACACCGGTTTATCCTAGTAGCTACTGATTATTTCACAAAATGGATTGAAGCTGCTTCTTATGCCAATGTGACGAGAAGTGTGGTTGCCAGATTCATCAAAATAGAATTGATTAGTTGATATGGCTTGCCAAATAAGATAATCACTGACAACACGACTAATTTGAACAACAAAATGATGAAAGAGTTATGTGATAGTTTCAAAATTCAGCACCATAATTCTTCTCCATATCGTCCAAAAATGAATGGGACTGTAGAAGCAGCAAATAAAAACATCAAGAAGATCATACAGAAGATGGTGGAAACATATAAGGATTGACATGAAATGCTTCGCTTTTCATTACATGGCTATATAACTGTTGTCGTTGGTGTATGGAATGGAAGTGGTACTTCCTATTGAAGTTGAAATTCCCTCGATCAGAGTCCTGATGGAAACAAAACTAGAAGAGGAAGAGTGGGTTCAATCACAATATGACCAATTGAATCTCATAAAAGAAAAAAGAATGATAGCTTTGTGTCATAGTCATCTATATTAGAAAAGACTCAAAAAAGCCTACGAGAAAAAAGTTTGTCCTCGAGAGTTTCGAGAAGGAGACTTAGTGTTAAAGAAAATATTGCCCATAAAAAGGATTCTTGGGGAAAGTGGACTCCGAACTACGAAGGACCGTATGTAGTAAAAAAGGCTTTCTCTGGGGGAGCTTTGATACTCGCATAAATGGATGGAGATAAGCTTTTACTTTCAGTAAACTTAGATGCAGTCAAGAAATAGTATACTAAAAAAATGAAAATAATAGAAAATTTGGCTCACTAGGTTGAAAACCTGAAAAGAAGACCTACGCAAAAATTAGAGCATCCCGTTGGATTGAAAACTTGGAAGAACGGTCCATGCAAAAGTTAAGGATAACAAAAAGATCAAGCGTTTCAAACTGGTGCAGTTATTATTCTAAGAAGTTTTAAATTACAAGAATGACTAGTGTTTGTTATCTCTCCAACTAAAGCTAAACACACTTACCACATTGTAATCCCTGTCTCATTTGTTTTGTTTTGAATGTAACGAATGTACATTTTCTGATATTGCCATTCGATGTTGTACGTTACACTCTTTTTAAACTAATTCAATTTCATGATTGATTGATCTGGAATTTTGAAATGTTGTTTTATGATAATAATTGTTAGAATTTGAAATATGTGAAAAAAGTATTCCAAATATTTTGACATTTGAAAAACAAATACACGAGAACTCAATAGATTCTCAACTTGTATAGGTGCATATAAGAAAAATGAAGAATAGTCATTTTAAACAATGAATTTTGTTTTACCTCGAAAAAAGGAGTCCCGCAGGACATGCTAGAGTCATGATGCAAAAAATAGTTGTTATTCACCCATTGAATCTTGTAGATGTATAAAGTCGCATAAGGATCGGGGAACTAAAAAATAATAAAATAAATAAATAAACAAGAATTTATCTTCGTTGCATACATCTTATATTTCTTTCAAGTAGTCATACATGATCTATGCATATTCACTCATATTTTACATATACTCAACAACCTCCTTATATCAGGCATAATGAATTAATCATGCATATCGTATGTGTATATTTTATTTAAACTCAACAACTTTTGTGTCACATTATTCATTATACGTTTGCAATTATCATATATATGTTTCCATTTAAAAATAAAAAAAAATAAAACAAATTTATCTCTCTTTATTTACCTTCTAAACTCATATTTGGGTTGTAGTCATCATTTTATTTATATCGAGTTACGCATCGGTAATCAATCCAAAGACTATCATATTATTTATGTCTTTCATTGTTTATGTCGATCAACACATCGATAACAATATGAAAACGATCATTTTATCTACGTCGATCTAGGTTAACAATCTAAAGACGATGATGCTTTTTTATTTACGTCATCCAACCATTGGTCATTAACTCGACTATGGCTATATCTTTTTTATTATTTTATTTTTACCAATCACCAACTTTTTTACATTTTTTATTTTGCCCATCATCATTTTTTTTTATCATTACATGTCAAATTATTTTATGTTTTTTCTTACATTCGAAATTAATTTAATTTTTCACGTACAAAATTAAGGTCCTTATATTTAATTATCTTTTACCATATATTAATATTTTACTAGTAAAATATAATTAAACAAGGTAGTTGTAGTACCTCATTTTTGTCTTAGATAATTTAAATAAAAATCTGTTTGTCTAAAAGTTATAAAAATTGTATTAGTTTTATTACATTACATTTAAAATAAAAAAAAATAAAAAAACAAAACCAAGTAAAACAAGTCAAAAAAAATAAAGAAAATGTAAACAAAAAAGGTTGTTTCATTACTTTCTTTTTACTTTCTCTGCTTTCCTGTTACCGTCCTTGTTTTCATGCTTATCGTGTTTGCCAAAACAGTGTAAGATTCAAAAGTTAAGTTTATACAATGAACACAATCATTTATTGTTTTTACCAAAACAGTGTAAGATTCAAAAGTTAAGTTTATACAATGAACACAATCCTTCATTGTTTTTGCATATATATTGAAACAAAAAAAAACTAAAAGGAGAGGAATTCGGAGAGATCATAAAAGCAATTACAAAATAAAAATTGGGAGATTTTCATTTCTTACCTGTTTCTAAAAAACAATAGAAAGAGAGAATATTACCACAAAGAATAACAATAGAAGGAAGATCTACCATGAATTTGCTTCCCATTAACCCATAGTCTTCAAGCCAATTATAACAACAACCGATAGAAATGGAAATAGGCTAGGCCGTTCGTCAGGCCTATGGCCTAGCCTTCAGGCTGTTTTTAAAGCCTATTTATTTTAATAGGTCAGACTCAAGCTTATAAAAAAGCCTATTAGGCCGGGATACATATACTTTATTATTTATTAATATTATTTTTATTATCATATTATTAATATTATTTTCTATTTTAAATTATAACAATTTGACAATCACTCAGTAATCATTACATATTCAGTAGTCGTTTCAATTTCGGTAACAATCTATATTGGGTAGTCGTTTCATATTCGATAGTTGTTCAATTAGTCAATCACTTAGTAATCATTCCATATTTGTTTAAGAGATAATAATAGGTGCTTTTGTTTCAGAAAAAAATCTATTATTTAAAATAGAAAATTATTTTTTAGGGTTTAAAGGATATTTGTTGCAGATTTTTTTAAAATTATTTTGTTATAAAAATATTTTTTGTTTAATATATATAGATATATACATTGATATTGGTATGTGGAGAGCATTATGTGGTATTAGTAGAGCATTTAAATATTTTAATGTGAATAAGTCTTTTAAATAGGCTTCCAGGCCACGCCAGAATTTTAAAAAGGTCAGGGTCAGGCCTAAAAATTAATTCGTAGGTCAGGGTCAGGCCTTTCAAAGTCTGACCTGGCCTATTCCCACCCCGAACAACCTACGAGAGAATTAGTACATTCGCACACCACTGCACATCAGAAAATGGTATTTTCATTCTTTTTCATTTGCTCTCTCTCTCTTGTTCAAAGCTGTATAATATTTAATGTTGAAATTTTGTTTTATTAAATGTGAGTGAGTTTTGGTTGATGTGTGGTTAGTATTTTTTGTGAGTAATTTATGATGTATGAAATCTACTTGTTATTACGCCTTTTGAAACTTGCTTGTTTTGCTAAGCCTTTTGAAATTTGCTTGCTAGTTTGCGCGTATTATGCTTTCTCTATATTCACGCCAGACCGCCAACTGTTTCACATTAATTATTTAGTTGTATAATAATAATAATAATAATAATAATAATATAATAATAATAATAATAATAATAATCCTATTAAATATAGATTTAAAATAACTTTTATTTATTCATTCATTAAATTAAAAAAATAGTTAAAAAGAGGATTACATTTGTAATTAATTTTAAAATATTTTATGGATTAAGTTAAAGTCCATAAATTTTTCTTTTTGCTATTTTGTCATCGTGATTATTACTAATTTTATTTTGAAAAAATATTTAAACTTATTTAGTATTTAGTATCATTTTTTTTAAATAAAATAATAACAAATATTTCATTAAAAATTAACTAGATGTGACATCTTTTTAATCTTTGAGTTATTAGAACACAAATTGTAACAACTTGATGGTTCTAAATCTCATATTCACAAATAAATTAATAAACTAAAAATCATAAACAAATTAATCATAAAAATTATTTAAAGTTAATTAAAAATGACATTTTAATTCCTAAATTGCATAGTACAAATCATATATTTTGATAGCTTTAAAGTTTATTTTTATAAATAAATACATCTAAAATCAACTTTTTAAAATTTAATTAATTAGATGTGTTTATTTTAATCTTGGAGTTGTTAAGACACATGTTAAATATTTTGTTGGTTTTAAAACTCAATTTAAAAATAAAAAAATATTCTTAAGAGGATTAAATTAGATGTGACATCTTTATTTACTCCTTGAGTTTTGAGACACGAGTTGTACAATTCGATCGTCTTAAAACTTATATTTTAAAATAATTATTCAAATCAAGTAAGTTTTTTTTTTTTTTTTTATGTT
This sequence comes from Cicer bijugum, assembly GCA_037974875.1. NCBI lineage: Eukaryota > Viridiplantae > Streptophyta > Magnoliopsida > Fabales > Fabaceae > Cicer > Cicer bijugum. Next base: position 436,318 of record JBBPBT010000770.1, on the reverse strand, counting down.
CGTCATAAACAATTTTTTTAATAACAAAAATACAATTTATGTAAAATCAATCAACACATCCACATTTTCTACCAAGAACTACGTAGCTTTAATTTCTCCATCCCACAGGGAGATATGTAGTAGCAAGATCACACTCTTGTCAAACACAATAATAAAACTTTGTTCTTTTCTTTCACTCTCTTTTTTTTAACATGTTTTTATCTCAAAAATCGCATTTATAAAAATAGAATTTATATTCATATTTAATAATAAAAAGAAATAATTATATTTAAGTTGATATAATTTTGTACAGTTAAATATATGTAATATTTTAACTGATGTCGTAGGGTGCTAATACCTTCCATACACATAATTCACTCCCGAACTCAAAATCTGGTATCAAAAGACCATTTTCATTTATTTTTCTATCTTCAAGAGTTTTCCAATATTTTTTCTATATATATAAAAAAAAAATCAATTTTAGTGGCGACTCCATTCAATTAGAGGAAAACTCGAAATTTTAGGTTGCGACATAGCTGGTATATCTTCTGGATTTGGAGGATCAGGATTTACAACAAAAATAATTGTATCCCTCCAATTAGCAACTAGATCTTTGAAAAGTTTCCTATTTGAGAAATATTTAACTTTCTTATTGTTATCTCTAGAGTAAAAGGGTTTCCTTGAATCACCATCTTGTTCGTGAAACCTACAAATTCCATAGATCATCTCATCCAAAACATGAACTGGAATACCATGATTGATTACTTGGAAAAATCACAAGTTCTTACATGCACCCTTGATTTGGTCAACTATTCCAACATGTTGAGTTGAAGTCTTGTTTTTTATGTGTTGAAGATCTATGATTGGTATGGTGATGAAGTTGGATTCAATAAGTGAGTTATTCAAAGTAGATTCTGAATTGACATGAAAGATTCAAGGTATCTTTGTTATGCCTAAATCTAGGATACCTTTGACACCAGTTTTTGAATCATCAAATGCTTCAACTTGTGCTTTTTTGAAGTTACTAATTGATTCTAATGACATGGTTGGAAAACAAATCTTTGTAACAAAGTCAAATTACTTGTGTCCTTGAGGAACTGTTTGGTTTTGTAGTATTGATTCTAATATTGTTTTATTACATCAGTAAGGTAATGTCATTGAAAAATAATTTATTACTGAATATTACATAATTTTAGAGAAATAAGTTGTGCAAAAAAGTTGAGGTTTTCAGGCAGATAAAATTTTATTATATATTTTCAAGTTTATCAGTAGAAAAATCAACAATTGATATCATGATAATAACAAATTGAACACAAATAACAACATATGACTTTTAATTAAAACTAAAGTCACAGTTACCTGTAGTCTAACATTCTCTGTATATGTAACTATCAAGAAAATA
>JBBPBT010000770.1:407614-423483 GCA_037974875.1 Cicer bijugum | reverse complement strand
AAATTTTAACAATTGAATAAAAGTCAAATTTTACGATATTAAATTCTCTCAAAATATTTCACTATTTTTTAATGCATGCATAACTTAAAAAATAATATTAACTATATATCCATGTAAATGTTGCATCTTCTAAGTTGAGTTTTTTAAAACTAAAATTTTAAAACTTATTTGCGATCTACAGTATCACAAAATAGATTAAATAGATATTTTTATTTCAATTGAAAATGAATTTTAAAGAATCTTGATTATAAACAAACTATTAATTATCTTACATAAAATAATTGCAAGAGGATGATATTAAAATACTAATACGTGAGTGAATGTTGTTGTTGGTACTCGATTTTACTTCTATATCTTCGAATTGATAGATAACTGTAATATTAATTTTGTTATAATTCTATTTTTTTTTATCAATTTTTTCAATGCTTATGTAAATTTAGTTTTTAATAATGTTGAACACTATATTTAATAGCTTATGAAATTAATTGTTATGAACAAGATCTTTACTCAAAATCTGAACAAGATGAGTTACTATGATTATAGTTCATGGTATGGTTCGTACATAAATATAAGAACAATATTATGATTATTAATTATTGGTCTATGCTTTATTTATGTTTCTTAACATCATTAGATGCATGAACATATTCATGCATATAGTTTTAATATTTGCAAAGATATCTATCCAAATAATGGCACCACATTATTTCCTCCAGTAGTGGGAGTTTGCCAGATTGCACCTCCACCTTTCCAATGTGCAAACCCATCTAATTCAACGTTTGTCTTTGACTCTTCTTTTGGAGTTGCATAACCTGTAAATAAATTCACAAATAATTTTAACTTAGGAAATTAAATTGTCCTTTAATTATTTGTATATTAATTACTTACCATCTTCGGATGTCTCAGCTTTCACAGCAGAGATAAGAAGTAATGTACAGAAGAAGTACAAAATAAAAGCCTTGATTTTCATCATTGTTGTGAAATATATATTAATACATACATTTCATAACTATTTATAGTGATCATGAGACAAGATAAATATGTATGGGAAAAAGAGAGATTTATTAAATAATATATTTTATTGTTTAACTGGCCGTTCTAAATAATGAACAATCATATAATAATAATTAAAATAATAATAAGCCATCAACACTTATCCAATCATTGAAAGGTTAAATTGGGCGGGACATAGTTTTTTATATAAAAAAAAAAACTAAGAAAATAGTATTCATTTGAATAGGTAGAAATTATTCTTAGTGCAAAAGTGATTTTAGCTATAATCATTTGTTTGATGGTTTGATGATAACAAAAACAAACACATAAAAAAAAATTATTCTCTAATTCTATATGATAAGTGTGCAAATTAAGTTGAAAGAGAGAGTTATATTAATACCTATCCATTTAAAAGTAACATAAATTATAAAGTAAATTAGAGAACTACTAATGAAGTAAGTTGTAATTTGTTAAATGAAATACTGCAAAGACAAAGACAATAAATCATGCGTTTCAATATCAGATATATCCTCTATTGATTAGACGAAGACAAAAGAAACTAAGACTTCTCTTACGCTCTATAGTCTAAATTTGGTGACACGTGCCTTTGTTATTGGACGTTTCGTTTGACTCTGGAAAAAGAAAGCAAGCTTCAGTTGACTATACGATGCGGCGACGTCGTGTCTCAGTTGCCTCTGGAAATGTAAGCAATGTCTTGGTTCAGTTACCTCTGATGAATTTAACAAAGCGAATGTTCGTCTGTCTTTGATGAATTCAACAAACATATGTACGTTTGCATCTGATAAGCGTGACAAACAAAAATCCGTCTCTAATAATCACATCAAGCGTTTGGACGTCTAATTATGAGTTTATATGTATCCTCTGAAAAATCATAGTATCCTTTGATTTTGTATCCTCAATACCAAGATACACAAAATCATTAACAAATCATTAACAGGGATATATATGGATACTTATTAAAAACGTGTATATGCCATAAATGGTGATTGAAAATTTCCAACGGTAACATTCTCAACAGATACTTCATCTTCATATTTAAGAAGAACTCGCTCAGTCGTTTACGAAAAAAGCTATGTGTCAAGAAGAAAATCTGAAAATTCCAAGAACACATCAAACTAAAAGAATGAGTGAATTATCCTCTCATAGAGAATTATTAGAGTTGATTTACATCAGTCAAAGTGTTCTTACACACTTGTACTAATATAGGACTTAATTTGTAACATTCTTTCAATGTTCGTCTGTCTTTGATGAATTCAACAAACATATGTACATTTGCCTCTGATAAGCGTGACAAACAAGAATTTGTCTCTAATAATCACATTAAGCGTTTGATCGTCTAACTCTGAGTTTATATGTATCCTCTAAAAATTCATAGTATCCTTTGATTTTGTATCCTGAATACCAAGATACGCAAAATCATTCACAAGGACATATATGGATACTTATTAAAAACTTATATGCCATAAATGGTGATTGAAGATTTCTAACGGTAACATTCTCAACAGATACTTCATCTTCATATTTAAGAATAACTCGCTCAGTCCTTTACGAAAAAAACTATGTACTAATTCCAAAAACACATCAAACTAAAAGAATGAGTGAATTATCCTCTCATAGAGAATTATTAGAGTTGATTTACATCAGTCAAAGTGTTCTTACACACTTGTACTAATACAGGACTTAATTTGTAACATCCTTTCAACAAGAGTTAGAATCCTAAAAAAAAAAAACTGTCAAATCAAACACAAACTATAACTGATGTAAATGATCTCAGTAGTGGCAACAACCCTCTCATCCTTAAGAAGTACCTGAAAAGGTAAAACGGCTTTCATGAACCTCAAGATCACGTTATCATAAAGTTGAAGAAGGTTATGAGTAGACAATTTGGAGAGGTTAAAGAAAAGTACTCAAAGCATCAAGAGGTTGAGTTAAGAATACTTGTATGCTATTTATTGAAAATGTGGATTAAGCCATTGACTGTACCGAGGAAAAAGTTCTCTATAAAGGGAAGACTGTATATAATAACAATTTATTGTGAACTAGTCTAAAATATATGTGTCACCTTTATGTTCTTCTATTTATCACATCTTAGTTCTTTATGATTCAACCTTACTCTGTCTAAACTGCTTCTAAAAATAAGCTGAATGCTTTAATAAAGAATATTTTTTGTAAGAAAATCGAAGTAGATTCAACAGACGACAAACACAATTCAAACCCAATTTCGTGTCTTTTCTAGCACATTCATAAGCATGGGGTTTGCATTCATCCATCATAAATATTTAAGAAGTTTTCTAGTATATTTGGTTGATGAATGAATACTCCATTTGAGCTTTACTGAATTTGGATTCTAGAAAAGAATTTTAGTTCTCCCATCGTGGTCATCTCCTTTATCCTCTTTTGGACAACAAATTAATACTCCTTGTGTTTTTTTTTTCTCTTTTAAGATTTGTCTTTATATGTTATGAAAAATTCATTCCTTCTATTTTGTCTTTTTCTAAAACTCTTCAATGATAAACTTGACACTCGCATGTTATGTAAGGTATATTGAGTTAATAAGTGAGAAGATTCTATTTACTAATACTAATATTCATCCTCTGATAGGAAAAAGTATTAGTGGATACAATAGAATTGTTAGTGCAAAATGATGAAAACATTATAGTGCATTTTAACAATGAATCTAACTAGTTAAGGAAAAGCTTTGTAAAACTTCTATGATATGAATGTATATTCAAATGTGCAGGTAACACTTTAGAAGAAATATTGAGTAATGCAACCTCTCAATCAACAATTTTTTGGAATGTTGAATGGCAACAAGTCAAGGATCCTCATTAGAACAAAGATGATCCAATAGGAATAATTATGAAACTAGATTATTCTCAAATAAGCTAGTACTGCATAATGAGCCACCTTGGCAATCCTTAGGCTATAATGTCTGAAGCCTCTCGACAATATGCTCAAGGACAAGGTTTTTCCCTCTAAAGGAATATTTGAACTAAGATAACTCTGCTTTTGACATAAGATCATCTGATAGAAAAGCCCTACCAACTCTGATAAGATAGTGAAAGAACTCTTCGTTAGTTACTTTTGTTTGTCATCATTAGGTACCTTGTGCTTTATATCATTATTTTATGTACACTTGTTTGTCTTACCTTATATGTTTTTGTTTTGTGTGCTTTTGTTTTTCAATATGTCCTATCGTTTGTTTATGGTGTCTTTTTGGTATAGGTCTGTGTTGTCATGTCCTTGTTCTTACCACTTGTGATCTATTTGAAATTTGTTCCTTCTTCACTCTCGTTAAAATCTATGTCTTTAATTAATCCCTCTTCTATGCTTATTTAAACCTCTCTCCCCTCAAGCGTTTTTCAAAATCATCATTTTCGATAGAAGCCTTTCTCTTCGACCTTTTCTTTTTCAAAACATTTCTAACCCAAAATCCTCTAGTAAAAAGCAAATTTATATATTTTTATTTATCTGCCTTATTAGTCATCTTTTTACAATGTACTTGTAGAAAAACTTCATAATTTTCTTAAAACATGAACTACTCACGCTGAATGATGAAATTTTCAAAAATTCTAAATTTGTTACATCTATGAACTGCAATCAATAAGATGGATTATATAAGAAGGTTCATAAAATACATTTGAAGGTTCATTTTGTTGAACCTTAGGTATGAATGTCTCCTTCTTTCACCAAGTACCTTGAGTACAAGAAGGAAGTAAGAAAAGTAGCATTAAAGGACTTGTGCCCCATTTTGTTTGAATCTTCTAGATTGGATGGAAATATGAAAGTAATAACGAAGAAAGGTTAGAGAACCTACAATTTTATCAAAGATCCATCTATGAAAAATTATATCTCCAACTATATATTTAGAGAAAGCACCACTAGACAAGTCAAAATAATCGGAGAAAAGGGAAGATCACATTATCTCATTTTCTTTGGTTACGTCTAACAAATTAGATGGTAGTTTCCTAAATATGAAAAACTTAGTTATTGATAAATAAAATGATGTTAAACAATAGAAGTTAGTGTAATTATGTATTAGAAATTAGTGATTCAAACCTGATATGTAATATAAATTAATGGATCTCGTCTAGACAATCTTAGAAAGACCTTATGACTCTAGTTTTTTTTTACCCTTTTTGTAACAAGTATCACAATTATAATGTGTATGTGTTACAAGTGTAATGTGAGTTATGTCTTGAATAAAGTTATCATTTTTTGACTTTTTGATTTTATCCTCTGTTATATTCCGCCTTCTACCATATTTGTCTTTCTATCCCCTGTTTTTCAAAGTTATCGTTTTTTTTTTTAAATCGGCCATCCTCTTATTTCTTTTCATCTTTAAAAAATATAATTTCTTCCTCTCCTTTTCACCTTTTCAAAATTATCGTTATTATTTTTTTAAATCGTCCATCCTTTTATTTCATTTCATCTTTAAAAAAATATATTTTCTTCCTCTCCTTTTCACCTTTTCAAAATTATTGTTTTTATTTTAAATCGTTCGTACTCGTAAATTGTCCGCTTGTCCTAGAGTATTTGTCATACCATGTCTCACTATTCATTTTCCTCCACGCCCTCATCATTGGGTCTCCGTTTCAAGAAAATATTTTCTTTCTGCTTCTCAAGAAATCTGGCTACTTATACCTAAAATGTTTATTTTCCTTCTCAATTGTGTTCTTTCAATCTTCTCTACATACCTATGATTTTAGTAGCATTCATCCTTCCTTCTCCGCTCTTTAATCTCTCTTCTATGGATGTTGGTTTGTCTTCTGGTAGGAAAAAGAAGTCACAGTCCTCTTCCAAGAAGAAGGGAATCCCACTATTTGAAATAGCAGCAATGGTAAGTGGCATTCTTCTTAAACAACTAGAAATGTGTCCATAGATATCTCTCACACGTGAGGCTAAACTTGTAAGGATTTGAGTTGTTGCCTAAAAAGTGCAACAATATGTTATAGCAAAATGGCTACTCATATGAGTGTTACGAGAAACTTGATTAGATTGGAGAATCAAACTGGATTAGTTGTAAAAGCAGTACAAACTACTTTGATCTTAGTATTGTGAGTTTCGGCCTCTATAAAACAATCATGTGCTTAGTGTCGTGTATTTATTATAATGCAACCAAAAGTTGCAAATACACTATATTTGCTATTTATTGAGCTTTTGGAGTTTGAAAAATTGGTATTGAATTAACTAGTTGTTAAAAAATTGCAAATATTTCTGAAAAAAATATTTATAATATTATAAATATATTTTGTGTGGTTCATTTCATCTTAACCTTGTAAAATATTTTTTCAGTATAAATTTTTTAAAAAGTTTGAAGGTGATATTCATGGTGTATAAATGTATCAATTTGATCGAAAAAATATTTTAAATTTGTAATTTCTTAATTCATAATATAGTAGTTGTATAACAAAAGAATATAAAAGGAATGGAAACAATTGAAAAGTTTATAGTAAAATAAGTGGTTTTCACTCTAAAAAATATGATTAAAAAAAGACGAATTAGTGTTTGTATACACAATTAAAAAGATTTAAATAAAATGAGTGATGTTTACTCTAAAAATATTATTAAAAAAATATGAGTGATTATTTGTATACATTTTGTTTTGTTTTAAACATTTAATCATTATAGAATATCTTTTTCCTATAAAAAATAGAATATATATCATTGGTTTGGGATATATTTGAAAGCATTGATTTTTATATGATCATTATTTTTATTTTTGTTTTACTTTTTTATCTTGAGTACTATTATTTATTTATTCTTCTTTTGACTAATTGAATGAACTATTATTTCTTATATTTTATGTTTCATGATCCATTTCCACTTAAACTTTCAATAACTAATTTTTAAGACAATGTATCCAATTTTTTAGAGCAGTAGATGGTTGCACAGTACGTAGAGGAGAGGACGGTTCCCAGAGTAGAGGAGATGGAGGTTCGTAAATTTGTTTTAAATGTGTTTTTATTTATTTAAAGTAAATGATTTTTATTTAAAGTGAATGATTTTACAGCACTTATGTAATAAGCGCTCTAATAGATCCTTTAATTATGTGAAAGCGCAAAGCTTTTACAGCGCTGGTAACAAAAGCGCTCTAATAAGTCATTTAATTATTTGAAAGTGCAAATATTTTATAGCGCTTGTCCAAAAAACGTTGTAAAAGCTATGCAACATCATGTGGGAGCGCTATATTTTACAGCGTTTGTTTTTAAAGCGCGGAAAAACATTATGTGAGGACGCTTCATTTTACAGCATTTGTATACAAATGTTGTAAAAGTCTTGTAAACATTATGTGCAAGCGCTATATGACCTTACAACAGTGCGTTTTCCACAGCGTTTGTCAAATAAAGACTGTTATATCCTCCATTATTTTTAAAATATATTTACAACTAAAACGAAAGTATAAAAGTAGATATAATATATAGAACGATTTTATATTATATTTTTTATTAAATATTTAGAATTTCTATAATATATTTATGTATTTTATTTAAGAATATATGGATATAATATAGAAGAGAATATAAAATATTTATAATCTGATATCTAATATTTATTTCATTTTTTATAATATTTTTTAAAATTCATAATATTTTATTTAGATTATTCTATATATTTAATATGCGCTGTAAAAAGCGCGCTATAAAATTATCATTTTTGACTTAGTATATATATATATATATATATATATATATATGAAACATGAAAAAATTTATGATTTTGAAGGTAAAGTTCTATTTAAACAATTAAAAGTTATGGAGGTTTGAATAACTGAATCAAAGTCAAATTTTATGATATTAAATTCTCTCAAAACATCTCATTATTTTCTAATGCATGCATAACTTATAGTATAACATTAACCATATATCCATGTAAATTAATGTTGCATCTTCTAAGATTGGTTTTTTAAATTGGTTTTTTAAATTAGATTTTTTAAAGTTATTTGTGATTTACAATATCACAAAATAGATTAAATAGTTTCTTTTTGGTTTCAATTGAAAATTAGATTTTAAAGTACCTTGATTATAAACAAATTATTAATTATTTTACATAAAAAAATGCAAGGAGGATGATATTAAAATACTAATATGTGGATGAATGATGAATGATGTTAGTCCTCAATGTTACTTCTGCATCTTCGGATTGATAGATACGCGCGTGTAAAATTGATTTTGTTATAATTCTATTTTTTTTTCTTTGGTATGAATTTTTTTCAATGCTTATGTAAATTTAGTTTTTTAATAATGTTGAAGACTATCTACATGTGATATATATATATAGGTGATGATATGTTAACTTCAAAATTAAAATTTATATAATTATTCCACTTAATAATTTAAATATAAACATTAAATTTCATAAATTTAATTGTTGGTTATTGACATAACATTAATGATCAAACACCTAAAATTCTATATTAATTCAAAACTGTACAATCTACTCATCGATATTTAGTGATATTTTTTATAAGTTTATTATATGTTTATTTAAAATTATTTAACGAAATTTCAAATAGATTTAAAATTTTATAAAACTTTATAAAATTTATCTAATCAATAAAAACTTTCAATTTGAGAGTTGAATTTATGAAATTGATTGTCTATAAAGAATTATAAAGCGAATCATCACGAAATTAATGATTCATAGATGAGACTGAAAATCTAAACATGATGACTTACTATGATTATAGTTCATGGAATGGTTCGTGTATAAATATAAGAACAATATTATGATTATAAATTATTGGTCTATGCTTCATTTATGTTTCTTAACATCATTAGATACATGAGCATATATCCATGCACATATAGTTTTCATATTTGCAAAGACATCTATCCAAATAATGGCACCGCATTATTTCCTCCAGTAGAGGGGGTTTGCCAGATTGCACCTCCTCCTTTCCAATGTGCAAACCCATCTAATTCAACGTTTGTCTTTGACTCTTCTTTTGGAGTTTCATAACCTGTAAATAAATTCACAAATAATTTTAACTTAGGAAATCAAATTGTCCTTTAATTATTTGTATACTAATTACTTACCATCTTCGGATGTCTCAGCTTTCACAGCAGAGATAAGGAGCAATGTATAAAAGAAACACAAAATAAAAACCTTTATTTTCATCATTATTATGAACATACATTCGATAACTAATTATAGTGATCATGAGACAAAATATATATATAATTTAATTGGGCGTTCTAAATAATGAACCATCATATAATTAATAATAATACGTTACTAAAAAAACTTATTTTATTATTTGCCAAAAGTCTAACGCTAATAGGCCACAAGTCGACCCTAATGTTTGTTGGACATAAGTCCCCTTGATCATGATTTTGACATAATTAACAAACATACAATGTTCATGCATTATTTGATAAAACTAACAGTTTGAATCAAATTACATTTCAGGAAAAGCAAACAAACACTATACACTTGGACACAAGCTTGGAACACAAGGAATCAAGCAAAAAGTAGAGAATGTGCTGAAGAAAACTTTATCGTTTGACACAACAATAACTCTATCGTTTGACACCGGTGATGTTCCAGAAAACTTTCTCCATTTTCGCCCAAATTTGAGTATGTTATTTCATTCATTTAACTCGTCAATTAAACATAATTTTTCAGATTTTTAACAACCCCAATTTCTCTCTAAAATACCCGACTTCTTCGTTTATAGAATTCGTTATTTTGCATCGTTCTCTTTCACCGTAAGTTCGATTTGAGTGAAACCAACGTCAAAACGACCGTGTGAAAAGTGGTTATATTATCCACTGATTTGTTTTTCGATTTATGGTAATTTTCTTTGACCGATTTTCGAATTTAGATTTTTAGAATATCTCCTCGCAATTTATTTTTGACGTTTACCCATAAATTGTCGAGTTAGATCGATTGAAAGACAAAGAGTCAAAGAACAAAGATTGTTTGGGCGTCGAATCGTATTCATAGGTGAAAGCGTCGAAATATGGTAAGGGGGGAGAGAGCGTTTGAATTCATGAGTATAATATATTGTGAGATGAACGGGAAAACCGTATTTCCCAACGATTCATCTAGGGCTTTCTACGTACGGCAGTAGCCCTTTGAGAGATAAATTGATTAATTTGAAATATGAGAATTGTGAGATTAAAATGTGAAATAGAAATTTTTATAAGGTGTTAATTGATTTAATTTTCGATACTTGTGTGGTAGTTGATATTTGTTATTATTGTGATGTTGGACGTTGAATGAAATTATGTGTACATGTTTGCTTAGATGAAATTATGTGATGTGATAATAAAATTTGGATGCATGGTTTGATATATGCTTACGTGATGATAATGATGATTTTTGATTGATGATAGTGATGTTATAAAATTGTGATGAGTTTATACGATGATCATGATTATTTATGATTAATGATATTATAAAATTGTGATGAAAATATTGAAGTACCCCATACTTGATGAGATAGTGATGATTCTTAAATATGGTGTTCTTAATGGAGTAGTCTAAGCTAACGGGGGGAGAAAATAAATATTATGAATTGTGAAGTGAATATTATTTTGTCATCATATAGGTAGGGCCTGACAAGCCTAGTGATTCTGGGGAAGTACAACTGAATGAGTCTGATCGTGGCGGTCTGCTGTCGAGCCTTAAGGCAAGATTGTTAGACCTTGAAGGTATTCCGGTGGGGAATTCCTAGGTGACTTGGAGGTAGCACTCCAAATGTCGGAAGCTACCATGCAACACACGTTTACCTCGACTGTCGCGTATATGTGTCTCGGGTTGAGTTGAGGGGATCTATGAGGACAAGGCCAATTTGAATTGTCCGTCCACTAGGATGGTGGCATAGTATCATGGCCTCCTAACCAAGTACTTCAGAGTTAGAATGGTACCACATTGTGAAGTACAGTCTAAGCTCATGCATAGCTTTTCATTTCCTTGTGATTGTTTTGTTGTGATTGATATGTTTCAAAGGTAATATTAATTAGATGATTTGATGCATATTATAATGAGATGATTATTTTACTTGAGTGACTTTGATGTTATAGTACGATACTATTTAATTAAATATTTTGATATATTGTAAAGTGATTATGATACGGTTCTATTATAACTGTTTGTGTGTTCTTCTTACTTATATTATACTATTAATATGATTTCAAAACTCACCTCCTTCGTTGTTTGTGTTTGACTGGTTGGGCCCTGCGTTTGCGAAATCGCAGTTATTACAGGTTAATGAGTCTTGAAGTTCAAGTTTGGGAGGAACCCCGCTCTGATAGGTGATACCAGGAATAAGGGTTTTAATTTGTATTTTACTTATTTAATTTGAATCAAATTTTTGTATGAAAATCTTAGAAGTACTAGTAAGTTTTTAGAATTAAATCAAGTAATTATACTTAAATCAAGTTCATTGAGATTAAATTGTTTTATTTGAGTAATAAAATTTGAATTGTTACATGTGTACTTTGAGAAACGTGATATCCTAAATTAGTTACAAAAGTTTTTATTTTCTTGAAAATATAATTTTATTTATCCGCTGCAAATTTTATAGGAATATGATATAAATTATTATATATATTATTTTGGGATTTAGGGTGTCACAGTGAGGATGGTTATTTGAGTGATTTAGAAAATATTTGAGATAAATGTAATGTTGGTAATGGTGTGTCCTACGAATGAGAGGTGTTTGTGACTAATAAAGGAGGTGTGTAATTGATTAGAGAGAATGAATAATTCTCTTCATTGAGTTTAATTGTCCACATGAATACGGAATTCAATTGGAATAATGTCATTCAATGACCAAACTTTAAGAATTAATCGGCATTCATGTATTTATTCTTGTTAGTTACACATTTGAATGGACACAAGAGTAGTGCGGGTGATTCAATTTTGACTTGGTCAAAATTGACTTGATCATTGTTCACTCTAAGAGAGATATTTCTACGAGTTTGAATTAGTTAATAATTAAAAAATGCCAATAATCAATTAATTAATATAAAAATACTTCATCAAATAATCAAGCATCCAAGGAATAATTATTCTATTAACGTCACACTAAAGTAATCAAAAAGAATAAACAAAACTAAGGATTTTAATTTAATTAATTAAAATAAGGGTGTTACAGGCACTAAAAGTTTGATCAAGTTGTCATTTCTAATGAATATAAAATAAATGAATCTGACAAGTTTATTTATAGTAAATTTCACAATGGAAATTGTGTAATAATTTGTTTATATCTGGATGATATGTTAATATTTGCATCAATTTAAATGAGGTAGAAAAAATCTAAAACTTTCTTATCAAAAAATTTTGAAATGAAAGATTTAGGTGAAGAAAGATGAGATAGCATTTCAGCAAGTGCATTGTACCGTTGCAAGTATTAATTAAAACGGTAGTACCAAGTGTCGAACTCAAGTTTTGCGTTTTACTATCGAAATATCTTTAATTACTAAAATTGAACAAAAAGTTTTTGAATTGATTGAAATAATATTTAAAATTAACAAGAGTAACAGAATTGAACTTTTATTATAAGAAAAATGTCAGGGATAAATTTCACTTCGAGTCCAACCTTAGTTTCTTATTTGATCCTAGTTACTAAATTTCTTTATTGAATCATTATGAAATTCTCGTTATTATTCTTGCCCTAATGTCTTATTGACAGAACCTTTAAGTCTAAAGTAACTCCTAATTCTTTAGTGGATTTGAGATTAGACTCAAGTTTTATAGTACAAGAATTCTCTTATTAAACTATTGTCTTTACAACTAATTTAATTGGTTTTATGACATGCATCTATCCTTAGACTACAATATCATGAATTTCTCATCTCAAGCATTCGTAAAGTCCAATTCTATTTCAAAAGATGAATTATATAATATTCTAAAGTTGATCAAGCAATAAAAAGCATTAAGCACAAAAATGAGAAAAATAGTTCAATAAACTCATTCATATAACTAGAAATCGAATCAGAAAAATATGTATTTCATCTTGTTTCACTCATCGCTAACAAATAGAAATTAGTTACTCATGACAGAGATAGGAAAGATAGAGATTAGAGAAGAATTACAAGAAATATTCATGGATGATTCTTGATAAAATTGCTCCAATGGTGTTAGAAACGGTCGTCTCTAAGTTTCTCTACTAGGGAACAAGTCTCCAATCTTCCCAATAGTAAAAAAGATCCCTAAAACATGAAGAAGAAAAAAAAATGCATTTGAGTGTATTCTAATGCACGTTGCGCGCCCCAAACGCGTTTCAGGTGCATTGCGGCATAAAAGAGACAAATTGTACAGGCAAAAATGCGCCCCAGGCGCAGGTTTCGTGCTTCAGGCACAAAGTCTTTTATGTCTAACGTATACTGCATTTTTCTCCTCCTTTGAGTCCGACTTAGGCTCCAGTTTCTTCATGAAAGTTGTATCTATGAATCTTAACGTTCATTTGCACTTTGTTTGACTCCAACTGGACATCTGCAACTCTAGATATGGCTTAAATACTCCAATAGGTCATATTGATTTCTCACAAAATTCAGCATTGCACTAAAACAAAAAAACAACACAAAATTACGACAAATCTCTACTGAATCAAGGAAATAAGAACATAAACATTTCTTAAAATCCAAGAACTAAAGTCAACAAAATATATCAAATAACTCCTTAAGTTAACTAATGATTAAAGATAAATAAGACTAAAAACAATGAAAAATATGGATATGATGAAGAGTCATCAAGATGTGATTTTAGGAATTAAGATCATAAGAGATGGTGTAAACATTGGTTTATTACAATCTCACTATCTTCAGAAAGTGCTAGAGATATTTGATCAATTTAATTGCAAATTAGTTTCTACCCCATTTGATCAAAATATTAGTTTACAACAACATAAAGGACGTCTTGTGGCACAACAAGATATTAAATTGGATGTTTTATGTATGTTATGACTTGTACCATACCTGATATAGCATACGTTGTTGGTAGGTTAAGTCGGTATACAAGAAATCCAAGTAAAGAACATTGACATGATGTTAATAGAGTATTAAGTGTTTTGAAAGGAACAATTAACTATAGTTTAGTCTATAGTTGATATTCATCAATTTTGGAAGGATACAATATGCCAATTGGGTAAGTTATGTTGAGGATCATGTTTCCACATGTGGATGGATCTTCAACCTTGGCGGAGATGCAGTTTCTTGGAGAACAAAGAAACAAACTTGCATTGTCGATGTCACCGTGGATGCAGAGTTCATTGTCCTAGCTATAGGTAGTAAAGATGTTGAATGGCTAAGAAACTGGTTGTATGATATACCAATTTGGCCAAAACCAATAGTACTAGTATTCATACATTGTGACAGTCAATCCAAAATATCCAAAGCATGTAGCCATAATGGAAAATCTAGATAGATTGGTTTAAGACATAACCATGCAAAGGATTTAATTTTAAATGGAATAATATCGATAGGGTTTGTAAGAAATGAAAATAATCTTGTAGATCCTTTGACGAAAGGTCTAACAAAGGACATGGTGTTGAAAACATCATTGGGGATGGGACTCAAGCCCATATCAAATTAATCATCAATGGTGAAAAATCAACTCGCACTTGAGTAACATCAAGTCTTGAGTTCAATGATGAAAGTACACTACTAGAATGATTGACAATACTTAAATATAGATATATCTCAAAGGTTAAAAGTACTTGGATCATAAGTATAAAGTTGGAAGGTTGAGATTTACTTTTAATAGACATATAGCATGATTTTGCTGAAATACATATTATAGGTGTATTTCTGATATAGTCTACCTATGTGAGAATGGAGTGAGGCCACTTCAAAGAGTTAAAGGGTTTGACTCTTAAATTCTCATCAAAAGGGAACATGACACCAAGCCTTATATATCAAATGTGTTATCATTATAATTATTTCGAAAGTACCGAGATTTCATGTGTAAGTTGTACACACTTGTTCTAATGAATAACTGGTTCAAAGCTTGTCTACCAATCTATTCAGAATTTGTGAAATCCATAGTTTACTAAGTAGTGGTTCAAATAGTAAGATATCATTACCTGAAACCATGATATTTTGAAAATGGTGGGAGATTGTGAGATATTTTCAAAATATTGGTAAATATATGTATGTATAAACGATTTTAATTGACATGATAGAGTTGTTGGCTTAGTGGTTGTGTCCTTGATGTTGAATTAAATGAAAAGACACAACTAGATTCGAACTCGGTTCATGCGCGAAAAAGAGGCACTGAGCAAATGAAGGTATAATCTTCATATGCTAGTATAACAACACGCTTTAGAATTTGCAACATATAATCTTCATCAACAACTTCATTATTAAAAGTCTTGTAAAAATTGTCACCAACATTTCCAACAACTATTTCATGACAACGATCTTAAAAAGCCATGGAAAGCTAAAACCACTTTTGTCTGCAAGAGTGTCTCAACTATGATATCATTGAAATTTATTTTAATAATTGTTAATATATATTTAATTTAATATTTCTTTTAAAAAAAATCTATTTATTCTAAGGATAGACTTGCATTTAAAAAAAATCTATTTAACCTAATAAAAAATTCAAATAAATACAAAAATAAAGGATAAAAACGGATAAAAATTGTCAAAATTATATTTAAGGTAAAAAAAAATAATACTAAAGAATGGCATTCGAACTTTTGTTAGTAATACAACAAAATGAGAAAAAAATTTAAATTTAGAAAATTGTATTTATTAAGTTAAAATACACTTTTGACCCTTCAAATTTAAAAATTATAATTTTAACCCTTAACTTTAGCTCATTTGCAAATGATTAGTCCCTAGATTTTAACTTGAGCAACGATAACATGACCTTGTATTTAATGATTACGTGGAATATAC
>JBBPBT010000770.1:391377-404939 GCA_037974875.1 Cicer bijugum | reverse complement strand
AAAAAAAAATGAAGTATATTTGAAATCATTTGTTTAGATAAAACATAATAAAAAGAAATAATTTAAAAGAATACTTTTAAACTTTAACCCTAAATATAGGTGGGATATAGTGATTTCATAATTTCTTTAATCATCAACATACGTTCTATATTTGTGTTAAAAGTATAATAATCATAATTGTGACACCCTAAATCCAAATTAAAATAGAAAGTCAAATGTGTTAGTTTTGAAAGAGATTCGCAGCGGTTCCAAAATAAATTATACGAAATTTATTTTAATTTATAAGGTTCAAGAATGTCACACTCACACTTACACAAAATGCTTGCATAAAAATTTTCAATAAAAATTCTTTTTATATCAAATATAGTTGAGGCTTATTAAATAAAACTTTTGACATAAAACATGTTCTAAACTTAGAGATGATTAATTTCTAAATTTGAATAAAAGATAAAAATAACAAAATTGATCGATTGAATTAACAAAAATCTAAATTAGTTCATAACTCAATAAAATGCGACAAATTACTCCCACCCAGTATCACCTATCAGAGCGTGGATCACCAACCGATAACCTGAAATGACTGCGCTCTCGCAAGCGCCAAACACAAGCAACGAGGGGTGAGCTTCGAAAACATGTAATAGTATAAAATAATTGAGAAGAACACGTAAAATATATTAAACACTGTATCATATCAAATCACAACAACAAGAATAATCAAGGTAAAACATTGATACAATCCAGAACATCAAGTAAGTAGATACACAAATCAAGTAATGTTATGCATGCTCTTATACTCTAGACTCCTCCTCATTCTCTGGTACCATTCTAACTTTGAAGTACTTGGTTAGGAGGCCATGATACTATGCCACCATCCCGGTGGACGGACAATTCAAATTGGCCCTGTCCTCATAGATCCCCTCAACTCAACCCGAGACACATATACGCGACAGTCGAGGTAAACGTGTGTTGCATGGTAGCTCCCGACATTTGGAGTGCTACCTCTAAGTCACTTAGGAATTCCCCACCCGAATACCTCCAAGGTCTAACAATCTTGCCCTAAGGCTCAACAGCAGACCGCCACGATCAGGCTCATTCAGTTGTATTTCCCCATAATCACTAGGCTTGTCAGGCCCTACCTATATGATGACCAAATAATGTCCACTTCAAAAACTGTCAACAACTACTTTCTCCCCTCGTTGTCCTAGGTTACTTACTCTATTAAGAGAACCATCATTGGCACGGGTCGAATTCGTCACTATTCAAGTAAATACAATATGCATTTCATCATATTCATCGAGGTGGTAATATCACAAGTCAAGGAGTACACATCGTCATTGTAGATTTCTATAGTCATACATTACATTCAGAATTCATCATCATAATACGTCATCTCAAATAATAAAGAGTCTTCTCTCACATATAATAATAATAATACTAGATCATTCACACTTTATATCATATATCAATATCAAGGATAAATATAAACAAAGTATATAATGCATCAAATACACAATTCTACAATAATTCAACTATCACACGATCTTCAAAAATCAAATCAAACAACATCCTATAAAAGTTTCTAATTTATATTTTAACCTCACAAAATTCAGTTTGCTCATTAGTCAATTATTACTCAAAGGGCTTCTGCCATACGTAGCGAGCCCCGAATGAATTGTGGGAAATACAGTGTTCCCGTTCATCTCACTTAATTTATACTCATGCATTCGAACTCACTCTCACCCCATACCTACTTTGACGATTTCGTTTGTTTATACGTTTCAGCAACACAATAGCATTAGCAATCCGGAGATATAATTATTTGATGAAGAGTCCATAGAATTATTGGAATGCATACGAACGACTCGAAACATCGGTTACAGATAATAACAACGATGCTGGAATTCAAAAATTAAAGCAAATTAAAATCATACTTTAATTAACATGAATAATTGAAACAAAATAAATGTTGAATGCAAGGTTCGCTGAAAAACACTTACCGTAACACTGATGACAACGAGTTTTCACGAACTTTGACGAAATTGAAAAACGAATATTATAGGACAAAACTCTCGATGTGTAGATCACCAAATTGGTCTATGTTATTTAAGACCAACACCACGGTGGCCGGAGAGAGGGCTTACAGGCAGCGATTTCTATCGACACTTATTTTTAAAATGCATTCCTTTATTGTTTTGAGTATTGGAAACAAAAGAGGGTGTCGAGAAGAGTTCAGATATGGTTTGTACTTTCACTTTTACCGAATATGGTGGATGAGAAATTTGTCTAAGAGTGATCATGGAAATTTCAAAGTAAGAATGGGGACTAGGTGCTCTGTCTGTTATGGGTAAGGCACGTACAGTGTATCAATTACTAGACTGGGCGATTGAAAGGCAGCCATGTTTAGTTAGTGGGGGAAATAATATGGAAGAAGTGAGAATGTTGATTTGGTGCGGCGCATTCTTGGTGGTGGAAGGGATTCTTAGGTTTAGATTATTAGGCAGAGGAAACCAAAATAAAATAAAATAAATTAAAACACATTTGAATAATTAGTTACAAGGCAACATTTCTACTTTAATAATAATGATAATACTAATTAAATAAGATATGGTTCCTGAAGTTTAAAAACGAAATCATATATTACTAAATAAAAAAAATAAAGTAACAAAATATTTGAAATATATATATATATATATATATAAATTATATACATCAATAAATTAAATTTAATATAATAGTTATCATATTGAATTTTTAGAGTGTTACAATAATTAATAATAAATACTAGTTCTTTATACCAATAAGATTTATAACATGCTATATTAGCAAGAACTATATATATATATATCTTTTGATAAAACAAAATACTCGTATATTTTCCTTTAGTTCTACCAATTATCTTGAATATAATAGCAATTGATCAGGATCATTACAAGAAAATTACATCATTCCTAGTAGATGCGGCCCAATTAAGATTAGACAAATGCAATCCACTAAAGATTACTTTAAATATTTTTTTAGATATTTTATGGTATTTCACAGTAACTCATGCTATAAAGAATAATCTAATTTAAAAACTATCTCGTGAGGTTGAACCCATCTCCATAATCACAATCACAATCACAAAGAGCTTAACAAAAGTAGCAAATTAGTTTTATATAGTATATGCTGAAAAATTGTACAATTTTTATTATATATATATATATATATATATATATATATATATATTATAGAATTTCATTTTACAGTAGTTGATTAAATATGTAGGCAAAATAAAATAGGGAATGTACCTTAAAATATTTTGGGAGACAATTTTGACAAAATATAAGTGAAATACCTCATTTGATGTTATAGTTCGGATGTTTTATTTCTTTCTAAGACTTTATTCTATTATTAGTTTATAATAGTCAGTTTTCAAGCTATTGCTTCAAGTATAAGAAATAGAAAAATAGAATAGCATATGAATTGTAGTACATGTTATTATTGAATGAATCAATTATGTTATTTATATATGGTTCATTCATATTCATTCTAAATATTTTCTAATTAATTAATTAAGTGATTAGTTATTTAGTTATCACATACAACTAATGTTATACTTAAATTATACAAACTTTTAATACCAAGAATGTTCTTGGTTTATTTTGATCAATATGATCTTTCATAACATTCTTGTTTTCAAACATTTTTCTTTAATTCAAGTATCTATGTGATTTTACTCCTAGCAATCTTCTTAACTCTTCAAATCTAGTTGTTCTCAAAGCCTTGATCATGATAGCAGCCAACTTTTTTTCTATTCCTATTCTCAGCTTTGCATTGATCTCCATTGGAATGACAGCAAGGTTGCAACTAGCCATATTGAACCTTCTTAAGATCTCGCCAGCATATTTCTTCTGATGCATCAATAGGCCTTCTTCAGTTTTAATAAACTCTATACCCCAAAAAATAGCTTAGCTTGCCCAAGTTTTTCACTTCAAACTCATCTTTCATGATTTCTTTGAATTCTGCAATTGTTTTGTTGTTACTACCAGTTACCAATAAGTCAATATCAACATATAAACATATTAGGATAATTGGAGGCTTTTCATTCAAGGTGTAATGCTTAACATAAACTCTATATTCCACTATGTATTTGATGAAGCCAACACCAATTAGGAATGAGTCAATTCTTTTGTTCCAAGCTCTTAGTGTTTGCTTCAAACCATATAGTGTTTTCCTCAATCTGAACACTTTATCATCCTTTCAATCAATCACAAATCCTGGTAGTTGAAAGACATACAACTCTTCTTCTAACCATCCATTCAAAAATGTAGACTTCACATCAAGTTGGAATATCCTCCAGCCTCTAGCATAGGACAATGCAATTACAAGTCTAATTGTTTTAATTCTGACCACTGGAGCAAACACTTCAGAATAGTATATGCATGTCCTTTGTAGGAATCCCTTGGCAACTAATCTAGCTTTTTACTTAGCAATTGTTCCATCTGGATTCAGCTTCATTTTGTATACCCATTTCACTCCAATATGCTTTTGTTTTGGAGGCAAGTCAATCAAGTACCAAGTTTGATTCTTCTCAATTGCATTGATCTCATCCATCATTGCTTTCTTCCAGGGTCCTTTCTTCAAGGCTTCTTCAACATTCAAAAGTTTTGTATTTGCAAATAAGACAAAATACACCAAATATCCACTTTTATCAATCTCTCTATCATTGTACACCAAATACCTTTGAAGGGTTTTTCCCTCTAAGGTCTTGACTCCACTCTTTATTCTTCCCTGTCTCCACTGATCTAATAATCATGCTGCTCTTGCAAAGGTATTTGTATGGGATGACTTGAGCTACAGGCCTCCTATTCCCAATTCCAGTGTTGGTTGTTGGACTTTTGTTTCAGGTGTTGGTCACTGCTAGCATGTTGCTTCCAGCCCCAGTTCTCTTGCTCAGAGAATTCCATATTGCTACTCACTACCACCTTGTTTCAGGTCTTTGTTGGACATCTATTAAGAATGTAGGCATTATTTGATGCAGTCTCTCCCCAGAACTTTAGTGGCAATCCCATCTTTTTTATCATACTTCTAGTCATGTTTAAGATGGTTATGTTTCTCCTTTCAGTCAGGCCATTGTGTTGAGGTGTGTAAGAAGTTGTTACCTCATGTTCAATTCCATTCTTGACACAAAGTTACTTGAATTCATGTGATGTATACTCTTCTCTTCCATATGTCCTTAGCACCTTCACAACTTCTCCACTTTTATCTTGAAGTTATAGAATACCTCCAATGCTTCATCTTTGGTTTTTATCAAATAAATTCATAGCATTCTACTAAATTCATCAACAAAAGTTATGAAATACTTATTACCTCCTAATGATGGAACCTTAAATGACCCACAAATGTCACTATGAATCATTTCAATACATTTCTTTGCTCTTGCTTGCACTTGTGATTTAAATGAGTTCATTGATTATTTTCTTGCCATACACATTTCACACATCTTTCCAAGAACATCAATCATAGGAATTTCACTCACTATCTTCTTGACTCCTAGCTACTGCAAGATTCTGAAGTTGAGATAGCCAAATCTTGAATGCCACATCAAGTTTTCATCAATTGAGCTTCTACCTTCAAAAATTGAATATTTGTAGCTTGTATGTTGATAATAAAAGTTATCTTTTTTGAAAAATGAGCCTTTAGTATCATCTTCTTATGCCCATCATACATCTCTAAAGCATCATCTTTGATGATCACTTAAAATTCGTTATGAATCAGTTGCACAATGCTCATCAAATTGCTTTTCATTCATGCAATATACAACACATTTTCAATCACTATTGTGTTTCCAAGATTTTATCATCAGCAAACCTGATCTTGCTCCTTCTTGATGTATCAATATTCACCAGTCATTCTTTGTGACTTGTCATGTGATTAGAGCAGCACAAGTTTTATCATCTTCTTTCTTCTTTTGTTTTCCTCCTTTGTCAGTCCATCATTCATCAGCAAAATGTCAAAACCTCTCACAATTGTAACATTGCACCTTCTTTTTGTCAAAGTTATTTGATCTTCCTTTTTATTTACCAATTGCATCGCCCCCTTTTTTATGAAGATTCAGATTTATCATAAGTTTTTTGAATTTATTCTTCTACCATTTATGTTTATGGTCTCCTTTCTTGTTGGCTTGTGCTTCCAGTGCCTAATCTGCTGTTTTAACTCCACTTTTTTCATCCATGTTCAATTCTCATGCTTCTAAAGTAGCCTGCAATTCTTCAAGACTCAATGTGGAAATATCTTTAAACTCTTCTATGGCACATACAATATAGTAAAACATGGGACTCAAGGACCTCATTATCTTTTAACACAACTTCTGCTCGTAAGAATCTCCTCACAACCAACCATTTGATTTGTGATGTTCCTCAATCTTGAGACCAGATCAGACACCTTCTCTTATTCCTCCATCTGCAGCAATTCAAATTATATTTGAGGGGTTTGCAACTTCACTTTCTTGACCTTGGTTCCTCTAGAATAACACATCTCCAAAATGTCTCTGACTTCTTTGGTACTTTTTGCATCATATATCTTGTCAAAATTGGTTGTGTCAAGGCATTGATGAAGAATGAAGGTGCCTTTACAATCTTTCTTCTTGTTTTCTTTAAAATTCGACCTATGCTCCTCTGTTGGATTAACTCCCAGCACCTCAAAACATTTTTCTATGATTTCTATCACTTCTTTGAAACCAAATAGGACTCAAATTTGCATTCTCGATCTATCCCAATCTTTTTCATCAAAATGTGGCATATGGGCTGAAAAATTTCCATTCTTTGCACTTGAACTCATCCTATTTGAATCCTCACACTTCACTCGTGTTTATCAATCTGATTTGGTTCTCGCAACCAAGCTCTAGATACCAATTGTTAGCTTTCAAGCTATTGCTTCAAGTGCAAGAAATAGAAAAATAGGATAGCATATGAATTATAGGACTTGTTATTATTGAATGAATGGAGTGTACTATTTATACATGGTTCATTCCTATTCATTCTAATTGTATTCTAATTAACTAACTAACTAATTAAATGATTAGTTAGTAAGTTAGTTATCACATACAACTAATGTTATACTTGAATTACACAAACTTTTCATACCAAGAACGTTATTGGTTTATTCTGATCAATTTTGTTTTTCATAACATTCTTCGTTTCTAGCAATAACAAGATTGAAGAATTATGTTATGTATTGGAATTTTTAGTATTGTTTTCTTTTTGGTCGAGAAGGACGTGGGGAGGTTTGACTTTTTTTTGGCACTTTAATTTTCCATGTTTTATTCAAAATTACTCACAAAATCACATAAATTTAGAAGAGTCAAGGCTTGCGTCAAGGACTTATAAAAAAAATCAGAATCAATAGGAGATATACATGAAACTAAAATCTACAAAAACGCTCCTACAATTTCCCATATGACTGTTTTCTCGCAATTAAATGACATTGCAGTTCTGATTTTTGAGATACTGCAGCAACTCACTAAGGATGAAGTTGGTTGGTCTACATCTATTTTTGTGGAGTATTTGGAAACAACAAAGGGTGGAACAACTATATAGGTGGTGTATCCTTCGTTCTCGCGTGTGAGGCTAACCTCGTAAAAAGTTAAATGTAATATTGAATCATCTTTCTCGGTGGTGAGCATCCAAGTAGGAATTAGGGTTTGCATTAGAGATGAATATGATTAATTTATTGTTGCAAAAACCGAATGGTAACACGCCAATCTGTGTTGTCCATGTCGGCGAAGCTCTCAAATTACTAGTTGCTTGGAAATCGGTTCCTGAATTGAATTTGGATCAAGTGGATTTTGAGTTAGATTCTAAAACTATTGTAGATAGCTTCCACTCAACTAGGAAGGATTTGTTCAAATTGGGAAACATTATTCAAAACTTTGACATGTTTTTACAACTTTTTACATAAACAATTGTGTTGAGTTTATTAGGAAACAAGGGAATGGGGTTGTCCACTTAGTTGCAAAAGTAGTCACATCTCTAAATCATTTCCATTTATTGATTGATATACCTCGTTGTATTGAACACATTATTATAAATAAAATGTTATAAGCTTTTTCCTATACAAAGATATATATTAAAAAAATTATTATGAAATATATGAAATTTAGTCCTAAATGCTTGAATTGATTTTAGTTGTTACGCTTTTTTTCTTTACTAGGCTTACAGTTATATTTGTTTGATATATTTATGATTCAATTGAAGAAAGTATTATATTTATTTAATTATATATAAAATATTACTATAATTAGAATTATGTCTACTAATGTTTTGTTTTTATTCGAAATTTAACTACCAGATTTTTTATTCAATTGATATATTATTAAATTGTTTGCATCACAAATACGATACATAAATTTTTTGGGAACTTTAGTATCAAATAATAAATGAAATGCTAGTTAGCACTGTGATACATGAAATCTTCCTTGTTGAATTGAAACATTTTACGGTTTTTAGTATCAGATTTGTCATGTGAATATTACAAACAACTTAGATTAGATAACTGACCTATAGCTTTAAGTGTGAGGGGTATGAACAACATAAAGCAGAGAACCAATTGCTGGATCAAAGTGGATAAACATATGAGTGTTATGAAAAACTTAGATTGAAGAACCAAATGATGGATCAAACATAGTCGTATGAGCGATACAAACTACTTTGATCTAAGTACTAAGTGTTTTAGCCTCTATAAAACAATCGAGTTTTTATCATAATATAACCAAAGATTGCAAATACACTTTATTGGTTATTTCTTGAACTTTTGGAGCTTGAAAAACTGATATTGAATTCACTCCTTACTAAAAAAATTATAATCATTTATGGGAAATTGTTTATAATGTTGTAAATATATTTCGAAAAAATCATTCAATATGGAAATAATCTAGATGAATCCACTTAACACAAAGATTAAAATTGTTGACAAAGGAAACACTTTTTTCAAAGACTAAATAAATATATAATAAAATTATACAACTTTTGTATTTTAAAAAGTAATAATAACACAATATTTCAGCATTTAATATGTATGGGGCATCTAGTGCTTGATTTGGGGGTTGTGGGTTCGAACTCAAAAGAGCCCTTTAAAATGCATTTTGGTTATTGTTATGTTTTAGTTTCGAAAACTGTTTCAAAATAAATTTATACCACCGAAGATATTACTAGGTTGAGTCGCAAACTAGGTCGCTCTTTTTAAGAAATTTTGCGCACTGCTCAAATTATGCAAAGCATATTGTCAACCACGAAGTCCCTAGGGATAAAATAGTCCAGAAAAACAATATTGGAGTTCCACAACACCGTAGAAAATCGTTCTAGAATTATACCCTTAATATGGCAGTCAATGGCTGCCATTTATAATATGGTACGATGACCACTAAAAAAGTCTCGGATTTTCGGAGATTTTTTGGTGTGTTATTCTAATTGAGTAGAGTCCTCTATTCATAGCAAAACTCTGCAAATGAAGGAGAGAAATGCACGATCCATCAAACAGAATCCAAAAAAAAAACTGTATTTCGATATTTTCTTTGTTTTGACCTGACAAAAAATAGATGCGTGAATCCACAAAAAACAGAAACTCGAGAAATGCTAGGTTTTGACCAGAGCAAACTGATGCGCGAATCCAGAGAGTAAATTGACCTAATCAGATATTGAATGTGAATCGGCAGAGGGAAGATACGTGTACAATGTATCAATGAGAGAAAACTCCACGCATCTATTAAAAAATAAATAATTTTTGAATTTTTCGAATATTAAAAAATAATACACCACTTAGCCTAAGCCCATACCCAGTCGAGCCGAGCCTACCGAACGGACAGCGATGCAAGCACGCACGCATGGTGGTCTATTTTCATGCGTTATCATCCCTTCACAGAATTGGATACTCCTTGGGGCACACTTCAATTGTCATACCTCCACGTTATAAGCAATACTAGTGTGTGGCATCCCACTTATGTGGGACTTCCATATTTTTTTCAATTCACCCCAACTAGCTCTTATTATTATCATAAATTATTTTCAATAATACCTAACTTGAATTTAAAAAAGAGTTTATTGAATAGCGGCAAATGCTTCCATAAGATCGTGCATAAATAGAGGTGAATTTTGACTTGAACCTTTGCATAGTAAGTAAGATTTAGATTCAACAAGAGTGACTCGTAGTCTTGAACTATATCTCTTACATCAAATCCATACAAAATTTTCATAGGAATTATTCTCAAAAGTTTGTGCATTAATGGTCTTGCACGTCTATCCCAATATAGTGAACGCTCTAGGAATTATGTCTCATAATTCCATATGAAGCAACCCCATTTCCACATTCACATAGTTGAGTCTAACAAGAGTACTCATGTAGCTAGGTACTCAACTCCACATAGAGTATAGATCTCATCCAGAGTTTTTATTACCTCATCATTTCATCACTTCATAAATCACGTTTCTCTTATATAGAATAACATATTCATCTCATATCACTATGACTTGTTATTACCCCCATTGAACCTAATTCTTGGGATCTCAAGTATTTTGGATCGAGTTACCATCATGAGTGAGTCATTGATCTATAGGCAATAGTCTCATCCTTTTGAATGTATTTGGCACTTTCTCTCTAGCTAATCATTTCATCAAAGGATATGTTAAATTATCATCAGTGCATACATGATCACTATAACAGCTCCTTTAGAAAGTAACTCTATAACAACAGAGCCGTATGGACAGCAGCGCGCGTGTGTGGTGGTCTATTTGCATGCATATAGATTGCAAATTGTCACAAAATTGGGTACCTATTGGGGAACACCCAAATTGTCACAAAATTGGGTACCTATTGGGGAACACCCAAATTGTCATACATAATTAAACACTATTATATGAGTGAGACTTCCTTATTTTTTTCAATTCACACCAATTAGCTCTTATTATTATCATCATTATTTTCAACAGATATTGTTTACCTTATAAGCATTGCATTAAATTGTATCTTAATTATTCATATTATATCAATTTCAAAAAAAAATTATTAATTATTTCTATTTTCTTAGCCATGGAATCCGTATTGAAAAGATGATCATGATTATTAGCAGAGAAAATCTCAATTTCCAATAACTCTAGATATGAAAGCCATTAATTTTCTTCAATTTCACTAAAATATGTTTTCTCTAATATGAAGCCATGGACTTGTCTTTAAGAATTTGGCTTTTCATTAAGTTGCTCATTGCATGCTACGCGTGAAAGTGATGGTGCGATTTTTTAAAATTTGTGGCATTTGATGAAACTGATTCCACTAAACAAGACACTTAGCTTACTTGCAAGCTATTGAAAGTTAGTTAACCTGAACTAAATTTCCATTTTAGTTTGTTATTAGTGTGAGATATTTCAAAAATATTGGGTAATATATGTATCTATAATTGGTTATAAATAATATGATATTGTTGTTGGTTTAGTGGTTGTGTTCATTTTGTGTTAACATAAGGTCTCGAGATCATTCTTTTGTAACATACTACTGAAAGATACTCTTGGTGGATAGTGCAAATTATATCAAGGTTTTTCAAAGTACCCTGAAGGGGATTTGTTTTGAAATTTACTACATATAATCTTCCTCAACCACTTCACTATTAAAGTCTTACAACAATTGTCATCAACACATATCCAACAATTAGTTTGCAGCATGACATTCTTAAAGCTTAATTTTACTTCTTCATAGGATTCTTATAGCTTAAAAGTTGAATTGTGGAATAAATTAGACATTATTATCCTTCTTACATTGTAGTCCAAAGTTGTGAGCTTGAAACAAGTGTATAAGTTTGAATTTCACAATTATTCTTGAAATAAGAGTGTTTAGCAATTGACAATGATAGAATTATATCATTTATTCATTGATGCTAATAGACAAAGATGTAACAGTATAAATAAAATATTGAGAGCCTGAAGTTACAAATTATAGAAACTCATAATATTATTAATGATGACATTAAAACTAAGGAATTAAAGAACATGTTCTGTTGGTGTAAAACAATTTTATGAAAAGTATAAGAATTTTTTACTTTGCCACATCACCCATGTGTATGTATATGATTATTCGAAACTGATAATGTGACATGAAAAATTGTAAAACTATGGTTAAATGATACATAAGCAAAACAATCCCATGCAAGATGATAATTAAGTGGTGGTCAGATTTTTTAATTAAGTAGTCACTACATAGCTACTTGCTATTGTTTTGGCATTTGTGAAGAAAAAAAAATTTACTTCGACACACCTTAGACATTCTTTGGACACATCTCATAACACTTTATGAAGGTTAAAAATGTGGCAAAATAGAGATGATCAATAAAGAATTGAAGACATTAAATTGCTCAATTGCTCAATTTATAATGGATGGATGAATGATGGTGAAAAGACTACAATATTTTGTTTAAGAACTTTTTGTAGTGATATAAATTACTCAATTTATATTTTTTTAAATAATATTCATATTTTATTTAGTTAAAATAAATAATTATATATCAGTGTCGACATGTTTATGTCTATGTTTGTGTCAGGTTAGGTGTTCGTCGGAGTATGTGCTTCATACAAAGACTGATAGTGTAAATCCATTTTTTTACAATGAAAGTAGTTAATAGGAACCATTGATCTTATCATATCACTACATTATTTTTATAAGACTTAATTTCAATTGTTGTCATTCTATTTTTATTGATTTACGAAATTAATCTCCTTATTTTAGAAGTCGACAGTTTTTGCCATTTCCTCTGAGTTGTTAACAAAAAAATAATGACGTGAGATGCTTAAAAAAATGTGACATATAATATGATGATGTAGAATGATTAACACCTATGAAATTAAAATAAAACAGTGTAAAAACTTACTTTTCAACTTCGAAATATTTTCATATTTTTAATTTAATTAATGATATGAATAATTAATATACTAGATTGTTATATATCATAAAATTGTATGTCACGTTATTTAAAATATGTTAATAGTAATTTTTAATTTAAAAATATTAAAAAGAAACAACAAATGTCGACTTTTAAAACAGATGAACCAATTACATAAATTAATAATAATAGAGGAGAGAATAAAACTATAATTAAATCTTATAATTATTATCATAAAATATTCATCCGATCAATGAGTTTTCTGCATTCATACTTCCTCCATCCATAGTCGACCCTACTCATAGATTAATAAAGATAGGGCTTTAGACCTATAATTTTGTCATAATATTATGGCTCAAAATTAGGCCTCCTTTATTGAATATATATTATATGTTTTGCAACTGATGTCAATAAGTTTTTATGTAGTAGTGGTTGCGATCTAACACTTTTGTAATTGAAATCTATTATAAAAAATCTTAGATGTCTTGTTATTTTAAACTTATTAATAGATATTTTAGACTTTTGCAATTTTTATTTATTAATTTAGATTATCTAAAGAAAAAAAAATACTGTTAATTTAGAATTTTGGCCGCATATCTCACACACACACACACACATATATATATATATATATATATATATATATATATATATATATATATAT
>JBBPBT010000770.1:323468-334309 GCA_037974875.1 Cicer bijugum | reverse complement strand
AAATTGTATTTTCCAAGTAATTATAAGAAAAAATTATGTTAGCTTTGACTAAGTCAAAATTAAAAAGTGAAAATCATTTATAAAATATATTAAAGTTAATGGACTAAAATTTCGAGGATTCAAATCGTCAAATTTTAAAATTTAAGAATACAAAAGTGCATTTTAGCTATTTATTACAATAAAACTTTATTTTATTTTGTACAAAAATAAAGTGCAAAACATCACATTTCAACTATTTTGGTACCCTAAATTAATAACAAATCATCATTTACAATAGTCTAAAATATTTTTTAAAATAAAATAAAATACAAGATGCTTTTGGGGTCCATTTGAAGGGTTTGGTTACGAGTGTAAAAAAACTTACTTACATTGACAGTTAAATCTCAAAGTGTTGATTATGTGGTTTTTTAATTATGATTTAAATAAAATTTGGCTTAATTGCAATTTTAGTCTTCCTATTTTAACAATTGACGAAATCGGTTATTTTATTTTAAAATCTGACAATGTTGATTCCTTATTATGATTTTTTAACTAAAAAATGACGATATAATATCATTTAAATAACATGACATACGATACTATGATACAATATAATTGACATATTTTTAATAAATTGATATATATTTTCTATTATATAGTACTATCTAAATGCATCAATTATTCATATGTCATTAATTAAATTAAAAATATAAAAAAAATTTAAAGTACAAATCTAAATTTTTTTACAACGTTTTATTCAAATTTTTTTTTTTATATTAATAATAAGACAAAAACTGTTGATTTTTAATATAAAAATATCAATTTCATAATTCAATAAAATTAAAATACTAAAACTATAATTAAGTCAAATAATAATTAAAAACAAAATTTAAAAGTAAAATAAGGTTAATTGCAGCCAGGAGCGACAGTGAAGTCCACACAATTCTGTTTCAGCAACAATGTTGTTGTCTCTCTCAGTTTCCGTTTCAAAGTTATTAACCCTAACAAGGTATGCTTTCTCTCTTTCTTCCATTCCCAATTTTCTTCCAATTTCTTCTTCAAACACTTTCCTTCTTTCATTCTCTTCTCATTCTCGTTTCAATTCCAACGAATTTAATGTTGATGATGCCGTTTCCTCATTCCATCGCATGCTCTGTATGAATCCTACCCCATCCATTGTTCAATTCAACAGAATTTTAACTTCTTTTGTTAAAATGAAGCATTATCCCACTGCTATTTCTCTTTCTCACCAATTGGAATTCAACGGAATTAAGCCTAGTATCGTTACATTTAGCATCTTAATTAATTGTTACTGTCACTTAGGTCAAATGAATTTTTCATTTTCTATATTGGGAAAGATTCTGAAGATGGGATTTCAGGAAAATACCATAACCCTGACTACTCTTATGAAAGGTCTTTGTCTTAACAATAAGATTCGGGAAGCTCTGCACTTTCATGATCACGTGGTGGCAAAGGGATTTCAGTTGGATCAAGTTAGTTATGGGATCTTGATCAATGGATTGTGTAAAATGGGGGAAACAAGACCCGCGCTGCAATTGCTTAGACGAATTGATGGGAAATTGGCCAATGCTGATGTGGTAATGTATAACATAATCATTGATAGTTTTTGTAAAGATAAATCTATAAATGATGCCTACGAGTTGTATGTTGAGATGATTGCAAAGAGAATTTCTCCTAATGTTATCACTTTCAATAATCTAATATATGGATTTTGTATTGTTAGTCAATTGAAAAAAGCATTTGGTTTGTTTCATGAAATGGTATTGACAAACATCAACCCAAATGTTTATACTTTAAATATATTGGTTGATTCCTTATGCAAGGAAGGAAAGGTCAAAGAAGCTATGAATTTGTTGGCTATAATGATAAAAGATGGTGTAAAACCGAATGTTGTAACGTATGGTGCTTTGATGGATGGGTATTGCTTAGTTAATCAAGTGAACAAGGCCATAAAAATATTCAACACTATGGTGCAGAAGGGAGTGGTGCCAGATGTTCAGTGCTACAGTATCATTATTAATGGATTGTGCAAGAATAAAATGGTGGACAAAGCCATGAACTTGTTTAAAGAAATGCATAACAAGATGATTGTTCCTAATGTGGTAACTTATAATACCCTCATTGATGGTTTGTGTAAATTGGGGAAAATCTCTTATGCTTGGGAACTTGTTGATGAGATGCATCGTATAGGTCTACAGGTTAATGTAATCACTTACAATTCTCTATTACATGCTTTGTGCCAAAAGAATCATCTTGATCAGGCAATTGCATTGGTTAAGAAAATGACAGACCAAGGTATTCAGCCAGATATTTTCACTTACACTATATTGATTGATGGACTATGCAAAGGTGGAAGGCTTAAGAACGCACAAGTGATTTTTCATGATCTTTTGACTAAAGGCTACCAACTAGATGTCTGGACGTATAATATTATGATAAATGGGTTTTGTAAGGATTGCTTGTTTGATGAAGCACTTGCTTTGTTACCAAGAATGGAAGACAATGGTTGTATTCCTGATATTGTAAGTTATGAAACAATTATTTATGCCCTCTTTCAACAAGATGAGAGAGATAAGGCAGAAAAGCTTCTACGTGAAATGGTTTCTAGAGGTCTAATGTAAAAGCAAAATTAGGTAAGATGCTTTCTTGTTACATAGGATTGGTATTACATAGGATTGGTATGAATGGGATTGTGAGTAGGTAATACTACAAAAGGATTAAGACTACACCCATACATCTCTTTAAGATTGAACTAAAGGATTCCAAACTATTTATGGTTCTAGCTAATACTTATGGGAATTATGTGCGTCTAGCATACATGCTTAACATTACTTGCCTTGTAATATTTCTGCAACAGGATTATGATAGAAACAATAGTCTAACAGATTACTTAGTGATTTACATTACTTGCCTATGAATTGCAGCTTGTTGCTCAAGAAGCATAATTTGAGAAGAATAAGAAGTTTTTAATATCTGATGCATTGTCTGTTCACTCAGCCTCCAGTCACTGTCACTATTAAGCTTTATGGTGACTTGTCTGTTTGCATTGTGAATTATATTTTTGTTATCTGCTAAAAACCTTGTTTTTGTAAATGCAGTTACTTAATTTTTTTAAATGTGATTTAGGAGTTATAACATGATTTTTAAAGCTACATATTGGGAAAAAAAAGACCTTGAAGCTCCATATAATCAAGACAGTGGTGCTGGTTGGTGTGGTCTAGAAGTCCCTGAGGTAAGCAATGAAATTGTTAATTTTATTTATCTTCTCTTGTCTCTTTTTATTTAGCATCTAAAGCCACGAGGATACAAATTAATTGTTAAGATTATGAGAATGCATTTGATGTGAGACTTAAAGTTTCACTATGTTGTGTAATTAATGTGTAGGAGGAAAATGCAATGGCTCCACTACCGCACATCATCAGTCACGCCTTGCTTAGTTCTTCAGGTATTCAACAAATGCAACTCAGAGTAGCACGTGAAATGATATTGTTGGAATATTTTAAAAATATTTTATAATATCTCGTAGAATCAATTTGTAATTTTAGTATATTTTAGATTAATTTTAGGATTAGTTTCTATAATACTTGGTTATTATCTCTCATAAGTCTTGTAACCCTCCTATAAATAGCGATTACTTTTAGTCTTTTGTATCAAGTTGGTTAACATGGTAATACTAATTAGCAATAACTAGAGCTGTCAATTTGACAAGCTCCCTAATTATTGGCTCAAATCCACATTTTGGAGGGGTCAAAAAATTTAATAATTTAAAAGGTCCCAAAAACAAGACCCCTTAAATTAAAAGCCCCTAAAATTTAGTGGCTTAGTAGGCGCATATGCCCCCTTTTTTTAAAAAGGAGTCTATTTTCTTTTTTGAGAAATAAAGTTTTTCAGTTTTTTCAGTTTTTTGAGAAAAATTTCGGATTTTTTTCGATAAAAACGTCTTTAACAAAAATCTTTTAAAAAAATATTAGTAGACAATATTTGAATTTTCTGCAACACGTAAAAAATTTACTATGCATGTTCTGAAATTATTTTTCAAAACTCAAATTAATTTAATAGGACACATAAAAAATATTTTAAAAAATAAATAATTTGTATAAAATGTGAGTTAGAAATATAAATGTGGAATATAAAATAAGACTTTTTTGAAAAAATATTCAGAGTTCTTTAATATTAGATTATGAAAATAATAAACTAAAACACTTAAATAATTCAAAACTATATTTAATCATATAAATAGTTATTTGATTTAGTGATATTGATAGAAATAAAACCAAAACAATATTAATTAGTAGACTGACCATAAATTTATTAGAAAAAAATTAACATATTTTCTGAAATTAATTATTAACTTTTTTATGCCTTAGTTATTGAATTTTTTATTTTTTGGTCTTAAGTTATAGAATATTTTACTTCCACCCAAAAGGAATTTATTTAAATTATTTTTTGGTCTTAACTTTTTATTTAAATTAAGAGGAATTTGATAAAAAAAATTGTGATTTTATTACTATATTTATATTGATAGTTTAAATATTATTAATCATGATAAAATTTATAGATATATTGACATATATATATATATATTTATATTTAAAATATTAATAATAACAATAATAATAAATTAAAAATAATAATATATATGATATGTGTGCCATTCTTGGTGTGATTTTTCTAGTCTTTTCTTAATTTAAGTTAAAGAAATTATGCATGTTTCCCAACATATCCTCCCTCCAATCTCATGATGTTGTTTCATTTACCACTACATCTCTATCACAATTCCATTAGAGTTGGATTGTACATCTTGTATCCTGTTGTGGAGGTGACATCCCAACAACAACACCATGGATTTTCACCTTTATCATCTTATTTCTTCTTTTTTTTATCTCAAATGTATTTATAGCATAAGGATTTGAATTATATGGAGTCCAAACTGCCTCAATCCTAATAGTGGAGTTTGGTTAAGTTTTGCTAAAGGAATAAGCAATAAAAATATTCAATATAATGGAGATAGTTAAGTTTTGCCTAAATTTGACATCAATAAATATTGATCAGAAGGAATAATAATAATAATAATAGCAATAACAATAACAATAATAATAATAATAATAATAATAATAATAATAATAATAATAATAATAATAAAACTCTTGTGTTAATTTCTTGAACTATTTTTTCTTTATATCATTCCATCATGTTGTGGTGTATAAGAAGTTGCCACTTCTTGATCCATTTCATTTTCTATACAAAAATTCCTTAGAGTTATACTCTTCGTTTTAATTAAATACAACCACACTATTCTAGTGAGTTCATCTACAAATGAGACAAAAGTACTTTTTTTTGGGCCACACACATCTTACTGCACCATTCCAAGAGGTTTAGCTGCTTTTTGAATGTGCATATTTCTTGGATGAGTTTCTTGGCTCCTTACTCACGAAACATCCTTCAAATTCTTTATCTTTCACATGCATGTCATTGGTGATTTTCTCATGAAGCAACAATCAAATAAGGATAGATGCAATGTAAGTAGCTAAATTGAATGATATAAGAATATGTATATTACATCTAATCATTCAAGGTTGTCAAATTCAAAAGTTTAAGAAAATTCGTTTTACCTAAATAATTTCAATTTTTAAAATCGATTCGTAAACTTGTACGAGTTGACTTCATATTAAAAATAATTTATACATTAGATATATACTTATGTGACTATAAATTTATCGAAAATTATAAAATTTAATAACGAAAAAAAAAATTAAATCACTATAATAAAGTGTCATACTCAATTACTTTAAACTTATACCAAAATAGGTTAATTATCCCACCAAAACATAAAAATATTAAACATAGATCCTAAAAGTTGGCCCAATTACTAAATCCGATCAATTGAACTTTAAAAGATAAACTCACAAACTTATCTGCATTCAACCGATTCCACCAAATTTGAAATGAACTAACTCGTGTAAATTCATTACCACTTATAATTTATCATATTTCGATTTCACAACCGAGTCAACCTGAAATCATTGACCTGAACTGATACATATGTATTTGTGTTGGTTAAAAGTTATAACGCCATCAAAGTATATTGTTATCATGGAACAATTACAATAAAAATATAACTTTTTTGTTCTTCAATACAATTTAAACAACTAAAAACAATATTTCATTTCATTCTTCTACAAGTGATGAAAAACAGATATTGATAAAGGAAAAGTGTAGTATGCATCATTCATAAGGGATGCTCATTGATGAAAAAGCTCTAATTAAACATTAATGTAGTGAATTAAAATATATATTAAAAATGGTAGCTATTTAGACATATGATAAACTCTCCTAACTATGATTTTTCAAAGAGAGATTTTTATATTTTAATTTAATTTTGTGAATTTAATATACATGTATTTTTAATGGAAGAAAAGAATCAAAGTAATAAGAAGAATTTGATCAACTTATTCAAACTTACATTGGAGTTGCCATAAAAGTATAAGACTCTGCGACAAATGGTTGGTTTGCAATGTTTGTGAGTGTTGTAAATTCCCGAGTATTGAGGTCTAAGACTCTGGGGGCAAGTGACTGATTTGCAATATTTGTGAACATCGTAAACTCTAGAGTTTCAAAGTCTAAGACTCTTGGGCAAGTGATTGGTGTATAATGTTTGTGAGCCTCTAATGTATGTCATTGTTGTAACTGAAATCTACAAGACTCAAGAATACGTGATTGTGTATAATGTTTGTGAGTGTTGTAAACTATGGGATACCAAGTTCGATTCCAACTCATAAAAAATAAAATAAAAAAATAAAAAAACTGGTCTCTGCTGCGTATAATAATGATAAGAGGGAAGAGAGAATTTTCAAGTAAAAAAAACAAGGAAA
The DNA here is from genome assembly GCA_037974875.1 of Cicer bijugum. NCBI lineage: Eukaryota > Viridiplantae > Streptophyta > Magnoliopsida > Fabales > Fabaceae > Cicer > Cicer bijugum. The sequence continues at coordinate 327,437 of JBBPBT010000770.1, read as the reverse complement.
CAAGAAAGTCAAGTAGAATATCAATGGAATAGAAACTTCATGTACAACTAAATTTCTTTATACATATATATATGTGACCACATAAGAAAACACATAAATCCAAAGACAACCTAATAATTGAATCTTGAAAAGGAATTAATTAAAAATAAAATAAAAATTAGTAAAAGCCATAGCTATACATAGAAGAACAGGAATAGCTCTTTTGTTTAACTGTCATTGCATTTCCATTTAGAAGTTGGAACGCATGTTAGGTAGCTACACCAATGGCAATGATCATATCCATTTTCTCCTCGAAATAGCATCACCAAAGCAACACTAAACCTACCATTTTAACAAAAGGAATTCAATGATTAGAGATAATATCTACTTTGTGATAATTAGAGAAATGAATCAGTCAATACATATAGCAATCTATCCATCTATTACTACTAAGAAAATTGTGTTTCGTCAAGTCATATATCATCACTTCCTTTATTAAACTAACACGAAGTGTTGTCGATCGCGAATGGCAGAAAATAGCAGTTTGTACAAATTCTACTACGCTACATAATATGGTGCCAAAAGAGTCATTATTTAACAATATGTTGTACTAAATAGTGTACATAAAATGTTGTACTAAATAGTGTACATAAAATGTTGTACTAAACAGTGTATCTCGCAGAACAATGTTAATTTGTTCAAATTCCGCTTACACTATAGCTTCTGTTTGACAACACAGTTACCACATGGTGTTCTCTCAAGACTCGTGTTGTAACACGGGTTACTGGATCTGCTACTAGATTAGTATTCTTGCATAGTCTAAGACAGATGTTTCTATTACTCAACAAAAATATGCTCTTGATATACTTGAAGACACTGTTTGCTCGACTACCGACCTAGTGACACTCCTATGGATCGCAACATTCATCTAGTCAAGGAAAGCTACTGAAAGACCTTGGTAAATATCGACGGCTTGTAGAAAAACTGAGGGCCTGTTTGTTACATATTCTTAAAAAATGATTTTGATATTTCATAACTTAGGGATTATCTTTTAGAGATTTTTAGGAAAATGAGAAATTGTTTTATGTTTTATGGCTTCTCAAAAAAATCAGTTTTTATTATCATTTTATTTAAAGCTGTAACAAACAGATGAAACTCAGAATGACTAGATCGAACATTATCCGCTACTAGGTTTAGAATGAATGAGTTCCCCTACTTACCGAACAAGGCTTGATCCTAACAGTTATGTTGCTAATGAAGATTCAAGAAAGGAACTTACCCGACGCCGAGTAGAATAACAGAGACAATCCATAGAACATATTGATAAGCCTTGTATTTCGACTTGAGACGAACACCAGCAGGAACACGTCGCTGCGCTAACCACCCGAATTGAGGACGGGGAAGGAAAATGAAACCAAGGAGAAATCCTGTCAGGAATCCCCCGATATGAGCAAAATTGTCGACGTGCGGCAACATGCCAATCACAAGATTGATGACAATAATAAACAGAAGTGTGACCAAAGCAGCTACCTACAAGATACAGAAAAAAAAAAGGGTGTTAGAAATGAAAACAGACAACTTTGAGTATCCAAACAAAGTACTTTTCAAATTATAGAAGCATACAGAATGCATAATATACTCACTTTATTGGTATAAATACTCCAATTTGTGATAAGTTCTGAAAGCATTGCTCCAAGAAGTCCAAAAAGAGCACCGGAAGCACCGACTGAGATGTTGTTTCTGATGAATAGAGAAGACAGTACACTCCCCCCGAATCCAGATACGAGGTAAATGATTCCAATCCTCACTGCAAATATTTTGAGAAAAAGTTTGGTCATAAAACTGTTAAGTTTAATATTTACATTGACTGATTTGAGCTTATCTACTGGCATAAGCACAGGTGAGTCGTGAGACTATTGGAGAGAGCTTATAGAAACAACTTATGACATATCAAGTTTTTTTCAGCTTATTAAGCACTTTGAGATAGCTAATGAAAATAGTTTGACTATATTTAATTTTAGTTATAACAATAGCTTATACATAAACATTTAATGTTTATGCTATAGGCGCTTAATTAAGTTTATCCAAGCAGGACCAAAATGGAACTGCTTCAATGAAGGGATGATAAATATAGAGACATACCGAACCCGAATTGTTGTTCAAGACGAATGCCAATGAAGATCAGACTCAACATGTTAGCTGCCAAATGAATAACTCCAGCATGTAACCAAATGCAAGTGATAAGTCTCCATCCTTGGTGATGATTCACAACATCATCCCACTTAAGGGCTCCCATCTTTGTTAGTCTTCAAAATTCAACAAAAAATGAATCCATTGATTCAATCAATTCATATATGAACATGTATATATCAAAAATGAAAATTTCACTTCACTGAGCTAAATGACACTGAAAGAGTTTTAAGCATAATGTCTGAAGATAAAACATTGAAAACTAACATAATTGCTAAATTACTAATATTTATCTATAAAATAACAAATTCATGGTACTATAACATTGACATAGAAAACAGATCAAGTTAGGATCAGAAAAAAGAGACCCCAAATATAATTCACTAAACCAAACAAATTATCCATAGAACCACCCCTAAGCTAAAACCAAATCAATTTCCAAGGCGGTTCTACTGAAATGCATGATCAACTACTAACCAAACAAAGTTGTCAAACTCAAGAGTTAAAGTAAACTCCTTTTGTCTATGTGAACTTGAGTCGAGTAAGTTTACCTCATATTAAATTAATATTTACATAACTTTTCCTACTGTATTTACATGACTTATATCTAATACAATAAATGCATATATAATTCAAAATTTCAAGAACAAAATTTAACATGAAAAAAATCAAACTGACAAAGTCCTAAGTCCCAATTCAACAAGCAAATGAACCAAACAGTTTAGATGGTAATTATATCAAACTAACAGAGATAAAAACAAAAACTTGTTTAAAATTTCACATGAGTTCAAAAGATTTTACCCGAGTTTACAGAATTCACTACAAACTAACAAAAAAAGATAGAAAATATTCCAAAAAAATTCTGTTAGTATACCCGATTTTATTTTCGAGGTAACTCGAAATCAATACCTATAATCATGGAATCAATCTTACGATTTCACGAAGTAACTCACGATTCTAACATTTTAACTATGTCACCACTGCTGCAGATCGACCACAATTTAAACTAAATTAAAACCACATGTATCTAACATCAATTTTCCATAACATAAATAATTGCAACACAGCCAAAACATTTTCATACTAAAATCAATACCAAAATTAAACTAATTCAACACAGAATAAGAACAAATTAAAAGAAAAACATGAAAAGTAAAAAATGAAAACACTTACGTTAAAGAAGAAGGACCAAACAATGGATTCTCCTTCAAAGACTGAAAAGAGAATCTACCAAGAAACTTTAAGACACAATCACCTTCAAAGTTATTATGTTTACTAGGACAGTTATTAATATACATAGCTAAAATGAAAATCACAATATTAGCAACAAGAAACATAGGAACAAGCCATGAAGACCAAGTAGTTTCTGGATCATAATCATAGGAAGTAACAGTAGGAGGAGCAATGGAAGAAGATGAATAGTTCTTGTTTGCCCCTTCTCTCTCTAGATCTCTCTCAGCCATTTTTTTTTTTGTTTCTTTCTCTCTCTAAGAAGAGGTTTTGAAAAGATGATAAAATGGGAAAGTAGTGGAAGAGGCATTTATTTCAGGTTTGTAAAATGTAACTGTCACATTAGTTCAAACCTTGGAGTAGATGGTAAGTTCCATAAATTAAATCATAGGTTAAATTCATTTTTATAAGGAAAAGAAATACTATAAATGTATAAAAGAATACTGAATTTTATATAATTATTAAAATATGATATATATATATATTATATTATATTATATTATATTATATTATATTATATTATATTATATTATATTATATTATATTATATTATATTATATTATATTATAT
>JBBPBT010000770.1:292951-305755 GCA_037974875.1 Cicer bijugum | reverse complement strand
TTTAGATTAACAAATTAGTTTGATCTATTACAAATTCAGTCAATAATTTTGTCGTGAATGTTATAAATTTAGAAGTATGTGTATTTTTGTTACTTTGGTTATATTAAAATATTTATAGATATTCTGCCACTATTAATTTGGATGTTGCTGATGAGAGACAAAAGATGATAAACTATAGAAAAAAAAATTAAAATAAATAAACACAATGTGGATTTGGGAAAAGAGATAGTAAAATGAAACTTCACATTCAAATTGATTGAAAAGCTAAGAGAAATCACTCCAATGGTAATGAATTCATTCATGAGTTCTAATATAAGAAGTTAAAGAGGATGAGAAAAATCTCACTCACAATTCTCAAGAAAAAATATTTTTTATTTAATCTAAATATGTCTTTTCTATTTATGTGAGACACATATACAGAAATCACGAATTGATTGATAGAATATTAGAAAATACACAATAAATGAACATTAATCTTAGTGGGTATATTGTTTTCTTTATAAAAGTCTTGTCTAATCTAAATTTATAAAATAGTTATAAAACAATCAAAGAAAAACTAAGAAACACTTTTTCTGCAATCTTTTTTTGTTAGTGCCTATTTATTTAGCTATTATTCTAATAAACATCCTAAAACAATAAAAACAACACAAATTCATGATCAACTTATAATCTATTTTTAACCATGATAAAAGTTGAATTTGGTCTTGAATTTTGAAAGATAAATGGTAGATTATTTTATAATCTTTTCAAAGAATCAAAGTTCATTTTAATTGAACATCTAGAACCCCACATATAAGTAAAACAAGACATATATCTATTAGGATCTCATTATTCCCTTCCTCTCCAAGAGAGTTCATCCTCAAATTTCCAGCATTTGAAAGTTATCATCTTGAGATTGTTGTTTCATATTCCTTCAAAATAGAATAAGCACCTCTAAACAAAGAGGAGACATTAGTAATCAAACAAACATCTTTATATTGAATAAAAAAATTACTTGACAATAATTCGCCCTTCACCTTATCTTCAATTATTAGGAATCTTTTCGTTTTCATTTCAATCTTTACCTCACACTTTTTGTTTTCTTTGTCGAACAAGTCTTTTTTTTACCACTTTTTATTTTACAAAGAGACTTTCTACTATTTTTTTCTTGGCACTTTCTTTTCTCTCTTCCTTTTCAGATTTTTCTTCAACATCCTTCTTTTCTTCGTTTATTTCTTCTCTTTTTTTTTTTTATCTCCTTATCTTTTCTCTCACAAGTTTCATGTAAAAATGGTACAATGATAAATTTATGATTATTAAATAAAAATGAGTACTTAGTGGTGATATAATTATGGTGTACTTGACGATCACCTTTCTATGGAAGTCACGGTAGTAAGTGTTTCGTTTTTGTTGGAATCACATCACATAACACCTCATTTTCATATCTCCCAATCTTGAATGACACAAATACTTGTTTGGTCATCATCACTTCACTCATATCTTTAAACTTTTGATCTCAAAGACATTTAGGTGAATATGGTTGTGGATGCTCAAGAATTGAAAGTCTCAATTTCTCAACATGATTGTACTAGTCATGTATTCAATATTTTCAATCCATAGTGCATATCTTGTTTATCACAAGATATCTAGTTAAAAAAAATATTTTTCCTTGATCTCTCTTCCATGATAAACCACTAAAAAAATTCAAATTTTGCAAACAATTTCTAAAAAAGATAAGCAATTTTTTTTTTAAATAACAACTCATATGAACCTAAGCTTTTAAATAACATCACATAAGAAAATGATATTTTTCATTAAAACTATTTTGGATCTTTTTATTCCATCATTAAATCATTTCTTTTTGTAAAAAGAGATCATCTTAGAATCTCATCAATACGAATTTGTTTACATATTTATTGTTTTTACTTTTGGAGCAACTTTAAATTTGTATTATATTCTATGTATTTTATTAATTTGAATGAATATATATTTTTGTTTGTATAAAAAGAATTATAATACAATAATCCAAATTTAACTATACCAAATTTTCTGAATTTTACCATATCTCCAAAATGAGGTGAAATTCAAAAACTTTGTACAAAATAAAATAAATGATAAAATGAAACCACGAACCAGCGTTATTTAATAATAATATTAATAATAATAATATAATAATAATAATAATAATAATAATAATAATAATGTTCAAAAACTGAAAAGACAAATGATGCAGTTACTATATTGCCACCTTCGTTTAAAATATAATATATATTATATTAAGATTAAGATGTGGAATTTTCAAATCTTGTATTTGGTATTTTAATTTTCTTAAATTTAACATGCCAAATTAAAGCCTCACAAAATCTGTCCATTTTAGAAAGTCTTCAGAGTTATTATCTAAACAAGATAATTTGTATTGAAGAAAATAAATTACCTTAAAAATTACATTCCTATCCTAAAATTCCATCATTCAAACAAATTCTAAAATTGAAAAAGTATGGTTTAGAAATTCAATTACAACTCACAATACAAATAACATAAAAGCATAGGCTAGTGTTGCCTTTTGTCAAATCACACTAGTAATGAGTACTTATGCATCACGGGTTCGGACATTGTTGCATATAATTATATTAGGATGGACTTAGAGTTGCAAATATATCACTTTGGCCCAACTTGTTTTTAATTTATCTTCTCCTTTTAGGAAGAAGTTGTGCCAAAGGAGACAATTTATCTCCTCCTTAAACAATGAGACCTCATTGCTTCATTTCTATGTCTAACAACAATTGCAGTATGGCGGGTTTGGTTGAGAATGTGGTTTCATTGGTATCATCTTTTGTAATTTTACAGGTTGCAGATAATACTATAATGATGTGTGAAAGATCTATTCAGGAAAAATATTTTTGGATATATGTTTTAATGACAACAAACCTTATGAAATAAATATTTAAGTTTTATGAATGATGATTTGCTAATAATTGCACTTAAGTTTTATTTAAAAAACATGAATCATATAAGTAAACAGGCAAGAAACCATTCATATCAACAAGTATATAAGTATCTACTCAATTATAAAAGAATCAAAGTAACATCAAAATAATATTTCATGGAGATATTAGAAGGCAATCTTCCAAGCAGAAAGAAAAATTAAACTTAGACGAAGAAAATTCGAGGGAAAAATATGAGGAACAAAATCATAGCTAAGAAATCAAAGGAAGTAAGTCATAGGAAACATGCCTCTGAAGTATGAAAGTATGCCTCTGTTGAAATATGTCTTTGAAGTTTAAAACATGCCTCTGAAATTTAAAACATGCCTATGATGAAGCATGCATATGAAGTTAATGTGTGCTTTTGATGTTAAAACATGCCTTCAAAGTGAAAACACGCTTCTGCTAAAGCATGCCTCTAAATCTTCTGCAACTTGCCTCTGAAGTTTCTGTTGACAAATACAAACATACTCCAAGACGCTGCCTTTGATTTGCAACATCCTTTGAAGTTGCATTTGTTCTAATTATACAAATTGGACCAAAAGTAATAAATGCCTATGTCCTAAATTGAAGTAACAAAGCTACTCAAGAATCATTGTTCAAGCCAATAATTCAAGTGGAAGGCCTAAAGGAAGAAAACAACCTCCAGGTTAATGAACATATTGATCTTCAAATTGATGAGTTGTGATTTAGGTAAACAAGGATATAAAAGTACATTGTAGCTATTCTGTAGAAAACAATGCACGCTTCTAATCTAGAACTGATATATCACATCCCACTATAACTATCACGCTTGTTCTCCATCATATTTAGATCGTTTTGGGTTTGAAGAAGAACATTCTGGTTCATTCTAGTTATCTTAAACAAAAACAAATGAATCAGTTTTGGGGCAACTATTCTAAATTGATATAATTCTCATATGGCAAACCACCCAACATTCTACTTTTTCTCTGCTCTCCAGCAAGTCAGAACATTTTAGGTTTGAACAAGAACATTCTTAACGTACATAGAAATAAGAAGAATGTTTCAAACAAAACTCTAGACATAAAACATGTTCTTAAATACACTTTTATCAAGACTTATTGCCAGCTAAGGTTTACGACTGTATTCATAATAAACTAAATATTTTAAAGCTTCTCATCATCTATAAATAGAAGATCCACTAGAAGATTAAGGAAAAAGTTAATTTGCAATCTACCTACACTTGTTCAAGTAAGAACAAGTCAAAAACTCTTCCAGCAAACTCCAACTCTCTTCACTATATATGTAGATCATTTATTTACAGAGTTTGTCTTTATTTATCTTAAACAAGTGTTGAGAAGTTTCAAGATCCCAAATACTTTTATCATACACATCATATGTAACTCAAATCTATCTTTTTATGTTAGATTGAGTGTGTTTGTAAAAAATCATTTCTAGATTGAAAGGTGGTTGTAAAAATCATTTATAGGTTGAAATATGAAGATTGTAGTTGACCAGGGGTGTGATCAAGAGAAAATGTGTGAAGAAGAACATTTTGATTCATAAGCTCGAGTTGGGTGAACCAGTATACTTTTTGTCAGTGATCTTTATATCCCTTATCTTTAATTATTTGCACACACAAATCACAACTAACTATAAGCTAAATCTATTTTATTTACTTCTAAATGTTGGAAGAGGTTTTACATTTGAAAGGAATTGAAATTGAGAGGAAAAGAGAAGAAAAACAGAAAGTTCATAAAAATGTGATTGATTATCAATTGGAACAGTCTGGATATTGATCTGGTTAAGTATCTCAGGTTGTTCTTGGTTTTGATGGCTTTTATAGAAGCGATTTTAGCTGATTCAGTTACAAGAAACTTAACCAACTTCTAACCATACTCTAACTAACTTCTAACTATATTCTAACTAACTAATTATTACCCAATTTGAATTACATTTAACATGCTTCCTAATTCAAAGTGATTCAAGTTGATGTTAATCCAAGTTTGATCCCCATCTCTTGGAACTTCACACTCTTCAAGTTTTCTGTTAAAATGTCAGCCTTTTGATCATTTTGCAGTGTTCCAGCCTTTCATTACTTGATCCGTTAGGAAATGAAATCTTGTTTCTTTGTGCTTGCTCCTTCCATGGACACTTGGATGTCTTGTTAGGTCTATAGCTGATTTATTGTCTATCTTCATCTTCATTGCATTATTACTTCTCAGTTCCAGTTCTGCATTAATTTTGTCAGCCACACAGCTTGGCATGCTCCCATGGATTGAGCAACATATTCATTTTCACAAGTAAACAATGCGACTGTGTTTTGCTTCCTTGAACACCATGAGATTGGACTCGTTTATCATGAAAACATAACCAAATTTGCTTTTTCTATCATCTTTATCTCCACACTAATTTGCATCAGTGAATCAAATCAAATCAGCTTCCATTATAGTCTGCTTCTTAGCATAGTGCAATCTCAGTTCACTTGTTTTCTTGATGTACCTCAAAATTCATTTAGCTGTCAAATAGTGGGTTGTTCTAGGCTTTTCCATGTACATACTAACCAACCCTAAACTTTGAGGTATGTATGGCAGTGTGTTGCACAAATATCTCAATGATTTTACCCGTTGCTTGAATGTTGTAGAGTTAACTAGCTCATCATTGCCTTCTTTTGATAGGACTATGCTTACTTATGATGGAGTATCAACCCCATTGCAGTCTTGCATCTTGAATCTCCTTAGTACATCATTAGCATACTTCTTTTGATGCGTAAAAGTTCCATTTTCTTTTTTTACAAACTCAATACCAAAGAAATATGATAGCATACCTAGATCAGTCATATCAAATTCGTACTCCATTTTGATTTTGAATTCATGAATCTCTGCTTCATTGTTGCCGCCCAGCAGTAAATCATCTACATATAGGCATATCAACAATGCAAGTGTTGTTGCTCTTTTCTTAACATAAACTTCATGCTCATTGACACATTTTTCAAATTACAGCTCTAGCAGGTATTTGTCAATCCACTTGTTCCAAACTCTAGGAGCCTGCTTCAGGCCATATAGTGCTTTTTTCAGCTTGTATACATTGTCTTCCTTGGCTCTTACTTTATATCCTGGTGGCTGCTTCACATATACTTCTTCCTCCATCCATTGAGGAAGGCTGATTTAACATTCAATTGATGCATATACCAGCCTTTGTAGCTAGCAATTGAGGCTACCATCCTTACTATTTCAATTCTAGATATTGGGGCAAATATCTCATCAAAGTCCAACCCATGTTTTTGCAAAAATCCATTTGCTACAAGTTTGGCCTTGTACCTGCCAATCTGCCCATCAAGTTTCAATTTCAGTTTATAGACCCATTTCACATCAATTGGTCTCTTATTCATTAATAGATTCGTCAACTCCCATGTCTTGTTCTTCTCTATGGCTTTGAACTTCTCATCCATTGTTGCTTTCCATCTAGGATCACTCAAGGCTTCTTCATCACTTACTGGTTCTGATTCAGCCAACAAAGCAAAATGTGTTAGTTCTCCATCTGCATTGATGGTTGAGTCAAATGTCACTTCATATGGTTACAATCTGACTTAAGGTTGCCTAGCTCTTTCAAACCTTCTCATAGGCTCAAAAACTTGTTAACTTGTTGTTCCGACAGGCTGGCCTTCATCAAGTCCCACTACTTCTGCACTGCTGGCTGGACTGATAGAACTAGCTGGTATGTCTGGGCTGGCTGGGCTGCTCGAGTTGGCTTCACTCATTTTTCAGTCCCACCCGTTTGATTCATCCATTAGTATGTCCCTGCTTATCACCAACTTGTTCTTGTATGGATCATATAGCTTGTAAGCTCCAATGGTATAATATCCCAACAACATCATTTATTTTACTATATCATCAAATTTTTTCTTGTTTTGAACTGGCACATGCTTAAAGCATAATGAGCCAAACACCCTCAAATGATTCACAATTGGCTTTCTTCCAGTCCAAGCTTCTTCAATTGTCCTTGTGCCCAGTCTCTTGGTTGGACACCTATTCAAAATATGCATTGCAGTTGATACTGCTTCCCCCCAAAATCTATGAGAAGGTGAAAAGGGAGATCTTCCCTTTCAACATACTCCTAGCCATGTTCACTATAGTTTTGTCTCTCTTTTTAGTCGTGCCATTATGCTGGGGAGTATATGGTGCAGTCACTTCATGCAATATCCTTTCTTTTTCACATAAAACATGAAATTCATTAGAATTATATTCTCCTTTTCCATTTGTACTAATGATTTTCATATTAAAGTCACTTTGCTTTTCATCCATGATCTTGAATTTTTTAAGTATTTCAAACACTACATTCTTTATCTTGATTAGATATACCCAATTTTTCTTTGTAAAATCATCAATGAATGATAAAAAGTTATGATTACCTCCTATTGATACTTCTTCAAAAGGGCCACAAACATCAAAGTAGATTATCTCCATCATTCTTGAAGATCGAGTAGGTACTTCAGCCTTGAGTGAGTTCCTGTGTTGTTTGGCCTGACAACATTCTTCACATAGCTCCTTTGGCATTTTAATTTTTGGAATTTCTTGTACCACTTTCTTGTTATGCAACATTTGAAGGCTTCTGAAATTTAAATGTCCAAACCTCTAATGCCACAACCAATGTTCATTCACGACTTCAACAGCTAGACACTTGCTCTCATTGATTTGGATATCAATCTTGAAGGTTCTATTTTTAGATAATGGTGCCTTCAAGATCAGTCTTCATGAACTATCAAACAATCTCATTTCACCCAGCTCCATCTTCATATAATACCCATTTTCAAACAGTTGTCCAAGGCTTAGCAAATTGTTCTTCATGTTTGGCACATACAACACATCACATATAAATGATTGTTTACCATCTCTCATTTGAATTAACATTTTTCCTATTCCTTATGTTGTTACTAAACTGTAATCTACAAATCTGATCTCCCTTTTCACCTTCTCATCAATGCTTACAAACCAATCTTTATGGTTAATCATGTGATTTGAACAACTTGTGTCAAGGTACCGCTGTTCTGGGCAGTCATCGTTTGATTTTGTTGTAGCCATTAACAACACCTCATTTGAGTATGAACTCTCAGCTGTCAATTGTGCTTCATCATCCTCTCTTTAAACCTTCTTGGATCTGCATTCATTTGCAAAATGTCCCCATTTTTTACAATTGTAGCATCGGATTCCCTTCTCGTTGAATTTTTTATTGCCACTTGAATTCTTATTGTTGTTATCACTTTGGTTGGTCTTCTTGCTAACTTGGGCCTACAGGGCCTGTACTTGAGATGTTGAGGTTGTTGCACACCTTTCTCTTACTCTCAGTTCATGAGCTTCAAGAGAGTCTTGCAAATCCTCCACCTTCATCTTATCAAAATCCTTTGATTCTTCAATTTCCACCACTATGTGTTTGTACCTTTGTGTTAACGTCATAAGGATCTTTTCAATAATCATCCCTTCAGTTAACAATTCACCATTTATTTTCATCTTATTAACAACAACCTACACACGATTGAAGTAATCTACCATAGCTTCATCTTCTTCCATCTGCAATAATTCGTATTGCCTTCTTAGCATTTGGAGCTTCACTTTCTTGGTCTTTTCCCCACCTGTATAGTACTTGACCAAGATCTCACGTGCCTCCTTTGATGTAGATGCCTTTGAGATTCTCTCAAAGTTGTTTGAAACCACACTCTATTGGATGTAAAACAATGCCTTGCAATATTTTTTTTGCAATCTTTGAAAGTTGTTTGTTGTCTTTTTGTAGGATTCGTTGCAAGTTGTTCATAGCCATCTTGAACAATCTCAAATACTTCTTGAGCTCCTAATAACGATCTCATTGATGCAGACTATTGAGACAAAATCTCAATTTAATGTTTTGATGAAAACAAACAAAAAGTTAATTAAGAATTCTAATTACGATTCTTAGTGTTTTGGTATTTAACATGTGTGTTTGAGTGTGTTAAACAAGATAGGTATCAAAAATCACAAATCAGATTAAGGGAAACAACTCTAAAGATTGATCTTTAAATAATGAAGATTGATCTTTTAAAAGACAAAAGATTGATCTTTTAAGGACAAAGATCAATTTGTATATTATGCTAAAAATACAAAGAACAATCTTCACAATATACAATCAGTCTCCACATAATTGGATCAATCCAAGTCACATTTGTTCCAGAATTTGAAGAATCAAGACATGCTTCAATAAAGGCATAATACAAAGATCATTCTTTATATAAAGCAAGTGCAAGTACAGGCTACAAGTAGTGAAGTACACTACTGATTTGAACCATCCTAAAGCCTGCACACATAACTGAAAAGTACATAACTAAGGCTGACATACTGACACAGATCATAGGGAACAAGTTGTTTCATCATAAACCAAAAGATCAATCCTTGATCGATCTTTTGATGCAACAGATCAATCTTAAGTTATGACAGATTTTCCAACAGCTCTTTCATGACAACTGGTCCTTTTCCAACGACCATATTAGCTGTTCTAAGCCTTATTGGAGTCTATAAATGCAGCTGCAAACTGAAGAACAAAACACAACAATTAGCACCAAGCAAAAGATCAATCTTTTTGATCATACTCAAGTGTCTCAATCCCTTTTCTTATAGCTTGCTGTTTTGTTTTAATTTCTGTGTTGTAATCATTCACAATAGATGTCCATCCACATAATATATTTCTCAAACAAGAGTTGAGTAAATATCAAATTCTAAATAGTCTCAAAATCACCACTTTGTAACTCAAGGTTGCTTTGTCAAATCATGAGTAAGTTGCAAAATCCTTTCACGTTTGAAAGACAACTTGTTAAAGTCTTTACAAACAGTAAGGTAGAAAACCTTTCTAGGTAGAAGGGTAGGAATTGTGTAAAGATCAAGATTGATCCATGAAAACCAAGAACGATCTTGGTTTGAACACTTAGTGAAAAATCTCACGGTTATGAGGACTGGACGTAACCCGGATTGGATGAACTAGGATATATCCTTGTGTGATCTCTCTATCTCTATCTCTATTTATTTTATGCTTTACAATCAAATTTCATTTTGGTAAAATTGATCTTGCTGTTTTAAAGATTGATCTTCTGCAAACTTAAGATTGATCTTCTACAAAGTAAAGATTGATCTTCATCACTGTAAAGATCAATCTTAACCTGAGATCTTATTTTTAAAGCATAATTTTTTAAAAAGGGACAATTATAATTCAAACCCCCTTTCCTTATAATTGATATTTCTACTTCACAGACCACCTCTCCCAGTTCTTCCCATCCATAATTGGCAAATTCAATGGAAATCCTCCTCCATTCATGTCTTCTTTCACTCACACTTGTGTTTTCCAATTTTGATTTCCCCTCACACTTGCACTCATGTTTCCCAAGGTTTAGAACCCAAGCTATTGATACCAATTATTGGATCAAGTTTAATATTTGAGAGGAATTCAAATTAAGAGGAAAAGAGAAGAAAAACAGAAAGTTCAGAAAAAGGAGATTAATTATCAATCTGAACAGTCTGGAGAATGATCTCGTTAAACATCCTTGAATGTTCTTGGTTTTGAAGGCTTTTATAGAAGCAGGTTTAGTTGATTCAGTTACAACACACTTAACCAACTTCTAACTATACTCTAACTAACTTCTAACTATAATCTAACTAACTAATTACAAATCAATCTTAATTACATTTAACACTAACATATCTAAAACATTCTAAACATTGTGTTTCAACAAAGGTTCATGTTGAATTAATTTAAATTAAGTCAAAATATTAAAAGATTCACAATTCAAACCTTTTTTGTGATATTGCTACTTCAGAATCATGGGGTCATATTTGGTGTATCAAAATTGTGAGTTAATGTCAAGGTTGAAACTCAACTTTGGAAAGAGCAACATGTTTGGTGTCAACTGCATCGATCTATAGTGGTGGCATGACGTTGATTAATTTGGTTTTAACTGTATTACCTTTGTGTTTTTTCTCTTACCCGTCTTTAAAATATTTTATTTAATAAAAAGGACTTAAATATTTTTTTATTTGATAAAAAGTCCTCATATTATAATATTCTTAAAATTAGAATCGATAAAATTTTATATAAATTAAATAAAATATTTTGTTTTTGTTTCAAATTATTTAATATTCTTTTTAGTATAAGTAAATTGCTAATGAATGTGGTATGGATGAGAGAAAGAATAGTTATAAATTGAGAAATCATGAGACAAAGAGTGAGCACGTTGCTTGAAAAATATAAATTATAAATTGAGAAATCATGAAACAAGTAGTAAATGTATTGTTTTGTTTTTGAACAAGCCAAAAATAACTATATTCAAGAAACGTTTTAAGCACAATAAGTGCTTATAACAAAAACAAAAGAAATTTTACAATGTTTCTACAGTATGACCAATACAAAGCAGAAATACAAACTAAATTACTCAAACTAGAAGTAAAACAATTAACCACAAACGATATCAATACACTCTAAGGGTATGGAGCACCATTGGTTACCCATAACAAAATTATTTTGCATGCAATTTGATCCACCTTCATGCTAAAAGTTTGGCATGCTCAATAATAAGATTTGCATTCAAAACATGCGAACGAAAAATCGCCTCATTTCTTGATTTCCAAATTACCTACATCACTGCAAACCAAACTAAATTAATTATTTGACGTGTTACACGACCGCATAAAAAAAAAGACCATCAAATTGGTTAGCGTGGTTGATTGCATTCTTATAAAATACACATAATAATCCAAACCAATTCAAAACACCATGCCACACGGATCCAATAAGAGGGCACACAAAGAACAAATGACTGACTTTTCAACTTCCCCACAACCTACTACACATAGTTGATCTTCCATAGAAATGATTCCTCAACGTAACAAATTTTCCTTTGTAGGCAACTTATCTTGAATGTATTGTTAACACGAGTTATTGAAATAGTACAAGATATAATACTATTTTATTCTTCAACTAAAAGATGAAAAATTTTACATGAGTTATTGATGTTGTTGTAGAACAGTTAAAATGTTTTATTTTATTTTTTGAAAAATATAGAGAAAATAAATGTGAAAATATCATTAATTCTTCTAAATAATTTTTTTTATAATTATTAAATAAAATATTAATAATTTATTTACTAACTTTTAAAAAAATCTCATCTAATAATTTAATTTTAGATCTCGTAGTGTTAGAATGTGAATTTGAAGATATTTAATGTTTATCTTTGTGCGTACTATTAGTGGTGGATTTTAAGCCATATTAGTTTGCCCTTTTTTCTTAAACTCAAAATAGTTTATTATAATTACACAAGATGTGCAATATTACAACACGTTTTTATACAATAAAAAAATATAAGACTACTTTCAGCTCTAGGCCTTACAAAGTAATACATAGTGATAATAGCTAATGAAACATAGCTTCAAGCTAAATATGTATAGACTATAAGACCATAACATAACCAGAACCAAGCCTTGTTCACAAACTTCTAGGACACACACACACATATATATATATATATATTATTCTTTTCTAATATTAAATAAAAAATAATTAAAAAAAATAATTATTAATTGATAATAATATAAATTACTTAAAATAGTCTAAAAAAATATAAAATTAAATAAAGATGTCAGTAACATTTAAATTATATTTTAAATTATGATTAAATAACCGACATAATTTGTATATTCTAAGTATTTTATTTTGACTTCCATTTCAATTATAATGTAAATATTATATGAAGCCATCTATTTAATCTATTCATTTTAGAATTGTAATGATCATACCATCTTTATTAGATATTTATATCAGTAACGGTCTACATATGAAACAAATTATCATGATACACTACAGCTAAAAA